>MU225567.1:4493822-4509921 GCA_018584345.1 Thuja plicata
AGAGACATCTCTTTAATAGAGATGTGAGAAAGGAGTTGCATGGTAACTCCCATATCTATGTATGCCACATTTCAATAGTGTGTGAGACAAGTGTAGGATTCCTCATAAGGAGGAATAACTAAATAAGCAATTACAATAAAAGGAATTATCCTCACACTTGTACAAGAAGACAAACTAGGTGTAGGGATTCCATAAGAATCTCCTACTTACATAATGCAAGTAAAGATTAATTTCTAACAGTTTCATAATCCCTATGTAAAAGTGAATCTATGCCCAGGGTTTCAGATCATGAGGTTTTCATTTGATTGATTTGTGGAGTCAAATCCAATCAAGGTTTATTTACTCTTCAGTGGGTGCAGCAGTAAAGTCTTCCAGATGGCTGACTTTATAGGTTAACCTTTTGGTGTTGATTGAACATTATAACAAGTAAGTTGACTCCCTATACTCTTTGTGTCCAAATATATTACCAGGATCAAGGATTGAGCCTTAGGACATGAGTTTCATATTTTTACAAGGGCAAATCCAAATGCAATTTGTGTACTTTGTACATCTGCAATTGTCACATTTTTCAGAATGGCTATGTTGGGTAAGAAATATCTCACATTCAGGTTGGTTTCAGTTAAAACCCTTTTGTGTGCATGCTTATTATAAATGAATGAATCTGTTGACCAAGTTATAGGATCCCAAGACATAATTTGATTTCTGTGCCAGGGTAAATCTGAAGTTAGTTTCCTGTGTTTTCACATTTCCATTTTTAGAGACTTTCAGAATGGTCATTCTTGATCAGGGATATCTTGCACCTAAGTGTAAGTCAGACAAAATATTTCAGTGTACATTCTCATCGTGCTTGAGTAAATAAATATGCAAAGTGTCAAATTCCTAAGATTGGATTTGGTATTTGTCCAAATCACTTTCTTGGAGGCCTTGTCCGTGGCATGCAAGTGTTTTAGTTTTTGATGTTTGAAATGTCAAATTTGGGAGATTATGAATATTTTTCTAATGAAAGGGCCTAAGAGCTCCCAAAAGTATATATGGTGATTGTAAAGCTAGATTCTCCTCCTTTCTCGCACCAAATAAGATGTTCTGGAGTAGCGTATGGTCATTCACCAAGGTTGTGCAATGTCTCAAAAGACTGCGCAGTGGACATATGCTTGAAATCATCCAGTAGTGCTCGGGCAAAAGATGTTTGGGTTGCAGTTGAAAGGATTCACCAACTCCAAAATTCATAACTGTTTGAAACATGTGATTTTATTTATATTCAGGATGTTGGAGAAAAGAAGTTTGACATACACTAACAGTCCTGTAACTATACATATAGATTATCCTTTTTTTTGGAGAATGTACGAAGCATTTACATATGTGACACAAATGGTAGGGTGAACAATCATGAAATACATTTTTTTTGACAGGTCACACCCGTAATGATTGTTTATCAAATTAATGAAGAGGATGCCACGCAGGAGACATTAGTGCAGTCTATGCATGGCAAATGTACAAATGTTTGTACAATGTTTCATGAGAAAACATGTTGTGCAATGTTTCATTGGAGAAGGCATGCGCAAGGAAACTAGAAGAGAATTGCACATGAAAGTAAACCAAAACTCATTTGAAACTTCCAAATGCAAATGCAAATGGAAAGTGGAGAGGAAGACCTCTATGCATTGGTGTTAAGACCAAATGCCATAAAAAATTTCAAGAAGACTGCGCAGGTTTGAGAAGAAAAGGCAGCGGAATTTTTGGATGGAATGTAGCACATGCATAAGAAGAGGCAGCGTATGTTTCAAAAGAAAGTTGCATGGCTTGAAGTAAATACCAAGATGATGGTCCACATGGAGGATGAGGCCAGCAAATAAACAAGAGGTGCTACACATGGTTTGTAAAACACAAAACATTTAAAAACTAAAAACAAATGCAAAGATGCCCGCGCAATGGCCAACGCATGAAACATTATAAGTTCAAACAAAAAATCACTTGCCAGGTGTACTTGTTGAAGAGGCAGCGCCATGTGCCAAGTAAAAGGTTTTAAAAACATAAAAAATCCTGTGCAATAACATCCCAAAATGCCTGCGCGAGTCAAGACATAAAGGTGTTGCGTGGAGTGAAAGGAAGACTTTAAAAACATTACATGCAAATGCAATAACAAACATGAAATGGAGGAGGTTGTGCAAGGTTATAGAGAAGAGTATTGTGATAAACATGAATTAGAATGTTAGGCAGTGTTTGACATGATGATTGCACGGAGAAATTAATGCCAAAGTCAGTGCATATAAAAAGACTTGGAAAACATGTAAAATGCATTATCCCACATGCGCTGGGGAGGGAAAGTTTCTAACGGTTTTATATGTTTTCACTTGTATGCATTGTAAAGAAAGAGCCAAGAGGCTCACTGGAGGGCCCCTTAGCCTAGGGAATGTTGCGCTCACCGGAGGAGCGATAATAAACCACATTTTTTGGCTCACATGCACAGAAGGCTTTAAAACTTACAAAACATTAGTCCTACGTTGATGCAAAAATGGACAACCAAGTTGTTGAAGAGATAAAAACTTACATTGCATTGTGGATAAAGAGATTGGAGGCTCTAAACAATACACCCGTACGCAGGAGCTGCCTCGGTTTGCATGTCAGTCAAGCGATTTTAGAAGAAAACATGTTTTGGTGGGACCCGCGCGCAGTAGAGATGGTGACACTTGATAGATCAGTAGCATTCCTAGATTCAAAGATAGCAGTAAAAAAGCTGGACGCCAGATCTCTAGACTTAACCGCGGTCAGAGCTGACATTCCAACATTCGGAGATAGTAGTCAACAAGCCACACGCCAAATCTCCAGATGTTGGCAGTTAAGTCTGAAACATTCTGAGATTCAGTACGACCCATTAGATCAAATCAAGATCAAGGGTTGTCTCGCAATCTCCCAATCTAAGCATCGTCAAGGAAAGCATTCTGAGATCTAGAGATACACTATTTTCCCAATCTCCATATCAACCCAGGGTCAGAGCAAGGTTAAGGTCAAGTTTATTCAGAGATTCAGAGATCAAAGGCTATCTCCAAGTCTCCAGATAAACCTAGGATAAATGCTAGCATTCAGTGATCTAGAGATGCGCTAGTCTCCCAATCTCCAAATCAACTGAGGGTCAAAGCGGGGTTAAGGTCAATTTTATTCAGAGATTTAGAGATCAAAGGTTGTCTCCCAAGTCTCCAGATAAACCCAGGGTCAGCGCCAGTATTCAGAGATCTAGAGATACACTAATTTCCCAAGCTACAGATCAACCCAAGGTCAGAGTGGGGTTAAGGTCAAGTTTACTCAGAGATTCATAGGTCAACGGCTTATCTCCAAGTCTCTAGATAATCCCAAGGTTAGCAAGATCATTCTGAGATCTAGAGATAAGCTAGTCTCCCAATCTCCAGATGAACCTGAGGTTAAATACGGGTCTAATTCAATTTTATTCAAAGATTCAAAGATCAAAGGTTGTCTCTAAGTCTCCAGATCTAATCAGGGTCAAGGAAAGTATTCAAAGATCTAGAGATAGACTTGTCTCCTAATATCAAGATCGAATCATGGATAAGTTGAGTTCATTCAGAGATCTAGAGATAGAGCTTGTCTCAAAGTCTCCAGATAAACACAACGTCAAGAAAATGATTCAGAGATCTAGAGATAAAGGCAATATCCCAATCTCCAGATAAACCCAAGGTCAAGAAGCTCATTCAAAGATTAAGGCAGGCTCTGAATCTCCAAATGAACCTAGGTAGACTTGAGAGAAAACCAACACATGACAAGTGGCAATATCTAGTGAGTTCTAGAAAAATTATGCATAAAAGAGAGAAAATGCAAGACAAAAGTGCAGGGACAAATATATAAAGTGAAGGAATAATAAAAGAGATAAAAGACTATAGTTTAAAGAAAAATTTCAAAGATTAAATTTGCACAGAGACAAGAAATGTAATATTATTTTTTAAGTTTCTAATTTTAAGGAGAGAGTAAGTCTTAAGGGTAGTTTCAGAGAGTTCCAGACTATCATAAGAATTTGATACATAGATATGAGAATGAGAGGGTGACTTGTAAGGCATTTCACCTGTGTAATGAGTGTGTTATTATTAATAAGTTTCTATAGATATATCTTCTTTTGACTCTTTGCCCAATGAATAAGGCACTGGTCTCTACTGGTCTAGCAGTGATCATCATCAATCCATCAAAATATTGAACAATATTTTTATTTTCTTCTTAAGAGCATAGATGTTTAAGATCTGTATTGAAGAATAAAAACATTATTTTTGATTCATTAAAGAATTGAATCCATTAGGTTAGCCTGTCTGAGCCTCTGAGCTCGAAGAGAAGAAGGATGAAAATCCTTAATTCACTGTCTGATTTATTGAAATAATAAGTCAAGAGGTACACCCGCCTGAGTCTGTGGAGCTCGAAGTAGAAGGAGGATCAAATCCTCATCAATTAGTCATTTTACTTGCAAGAATCATGAGTTAGGATTCATAGATTCAAGCATTGATGCTTCATATAAATTCTGCAAGAAAAATAAAAAAAAAAATGACGACTCTACTGGGGATTGGGATGAAATAGTCTTGTTGAGCTTTTCAAAAAATCTTTGGTGTTTTAAATTTAAATTAAATTTTAGATTAAGTTTGCCCATCTGAGTCGCGCTAACAAAATGGCAACTCTGTTGGGGAAAGACGTAGAAAATATAGTTGAACTTGTCAAAGAACCCGTGATATTCTAAATTTCATATCAAATCCCAGGAATTTTTCTTTTATTGTATCCTAGAATTTGTCTGGGTGACGACTCTGTTAAACTTGGAGAATCCTGGTTGTTTTGGGATAGTGTAAAATTATTGACCATCAGTTGTTATGTGAAGTTTAAGATCAGCAAGTTTAAGATGATTGTTTCCTTGCTTGGCTGAATCAACACCTGACTCTGATTGTAAGAAAGAGAGTCAAGAAAAAGTATAATCTGAAATTTGTTTCAGATCTATGTGTAAGAACAACCTGGAAGTGTTTTCATTACAACGAAGTATAAAGAAGACTTGTAGCTTTGCTGATTGGAACAAGCCAAGAATTGAAAGTAGTTTCTAAATGACTTTTGTTGTTTGAATTTTTTCCTCTACAAGGAGGTGGCGAATATATGACAAAAGAACCTGATGGAGCTACAAAAGAGGTTCTAGATCTACCGTGTTGCAGTCAAGAATCAAAAAGAGCAGCAACTGCAGTTCTTGTCCAGGTATTTTTTTTCATTGGATAATTACTACTCCATGAAAATCCGTGGTTAAAATTTTCCATATTAAGTGACATCAGCACTAGTTGAAATGGAAAAGTGTTGAAATTTTGTTTGCATACTATGTTGTCACTAGCTTCATCTTTCATGTTTGGTTGTAGTATGCAAATTGTTTGAGAAGTTTGATCAAGCTCTTTATGGTCAAATTGAAGTGTTTATGAAGACAAGTGGGAATGTACTTTGATTATTTACAGTCTTGTGTATGTTCATGTGTAACCATACCTAATAAGATGTTACAACATTAGAGTAGACAAAGTTTTAGCATTAAGTTGTATCCAACTCTAAATTTTGAAGGCATCCATGGTTACCCAAATATTTTTCCCCCCAAAATCAGAGAAAAATTACCAAGGTTCAGTGGTAGGAGAGAGGAAAATGCTGAAAAGTATTGTAGAAAGTTCGTGGACTTAATTGAGGATTTTGATATTGAATATGAGGATAGATTTATGAGGTTTTTTATCCAATCTTTGGTAGATCATGCAAGGTGATTGTTCTCTTTTTTTTCTGGAATGTTCTATCTCTTCGTGGGAGGAGTTAAGATCATTTTTTTTGGAGCGGTTTGGTGAAAAGGTTAATCTAGTTGCAGTGATAAAGAATTTCATGGAGATACAAATAAAGAATGGTGAGTTGGTTCCTCCTTTCAATATCATATTTGCAAAAGTATTGGTTCAGATCCCAATGGATTTTAGACCAAATGATGTTGTTTATTTGGTTTTTTATTTAGGGGCATTTGGTAAAAAGATGAGCTACTTGTTAAGAGATAAAAATACTAAAACCTTGCATCATACTTTTATGACAATAGTAGATATTGAAAATAATTTAAAGTATGGAATCATCCCAAGGGGTTTTCCATCTACTAGAAATTCTTGTCATAATGTATTAAATGCACTAGATAGGCGTGGATCAAGAAATGAAGATCGATGACAAGATGTTCTCATTCCTGCTGATTTTGCTAACCATGCTTTAAATTAAGTTTCAAAACAAAATAAGAGTGGAGAGTGTTTTCTAAAAACAACAATTTCCCCTCACGTTGATGTGAACATGGTTAGTGAACAATTTTATAATATTCTTAAGGCAAAGATAGATATATACAGCGGCTACACACCTAATAAATTGGAAACTAGTTATTCCAGTTTTGGCGCTTGCAAAGGTAAATTGTTTGCAGTCAAATGTGGAAAGTAGAGAGGGGGTAGGTGTTTTATCAGATAATGATTTTGAAGCCCCTAATGAGGAAATTTTATCAGACTTTCCTGATGTTGAATCTGATTATGCTATTGACAATGTTGAATATTATGTTAATGATGAAATAAATGAGTATCAAGACATGTAAGATGAATCTATGGTTGACAATGTTTCCTTTCAGTTTGTAGATTTTTCTTCCTATCAACACAATAGTGCAAATTTCTTGTGTCATTTTGAGGAAGATTTTTGTGAAAAGAAAGGCAATGACTATGATGGAGATGAAAGTTTTTGTGGGCATTCCATTGCACAAAAATATTTGAGCCAATAAGTTTCAATCCTTGGTTCCAATAAGGAAGGTTTTTATCAAACCATCTTTTCGTCACATGGGGATGTCAAGGAAGACATTTGTGAGGAATTAAATGAGGAAGAGGATTTATGGTGCTGGAATGGCCCTGATCTTTGTGAAGATAAAGTGATGGTTTATATGCAGCCTTGTGAAGAGGAGGAAGACTTGTCATGTGTTGGAGATGATTATGAGGATGCTGATTTGTCTTTAAAATAATGATGAATTCTTTTACTTCAGCTAACAAAGATGATAATATTGATTTTTCAATTTGTATACTTGCATCCCGTGACTTTTCATGTAAAGTTGTTTATTCTGAGAGGTATAAGGATTTTTATGAGCAAAAGTCTGAGATTGTGGTATTTAAAAAAAAATTGAAAGTCTTTCAATGTGTGAGTTTCCAACCTTAGATAACATTATGCCAGCTTATGAAATGGATAGTGTTTCTATTCACAGTGGTTCCATAAATGATTTTGGTAATGTAGAGGATGGTCTCAGTCATGAATCTGAAATTATGGATCCTCTAGACCATGAAAATGAAAATAAAATTGTTGCTGGTGGTTCAATGTCAGATTTCTATGAACCAACTTATGAAATTTTTTAGGAAAGTATCTCCTATGATATGGAGATTAAACCTGATTTTGCATTTGAACCAGAAATTGATGTCAGCCTATTTGATGTTAACATTGATAGTTGTGATATTGTTAATGGTACAGAATCAATGTTTTGTCAAGATAAAACTACTAATGTTGATAGTGTTTCGTATAACATTGTTTTGTATCAAGGAGATGTGTCTCAAGATGAGGATATGTATAATAAACTGCTTGTTGATTTATTGGAATGACATTTTGAAATGTTTTGTGTGAAGCTGGAAGAAGTTACAAATTTTACATCAGATTATTTGCTTCACCCAGAGGTATGTTTTTTTTTTCCAAGAATGAGATGTAAAGAGTGTTGATGCATTTTTTTTAAAAATATATTGAAATGAATCAGCAAGGACATATCAGCTATCAAGCAAAAAGTGAGTCTTTTCTTTTCCCAGTTCAGCAAGTTGATGTTTCTCGGGATGAACTAAATCTGAAGCCACAAGTTTTAGTTCATCATGATTCACTTGAGTGCTTGTGTGATATACATAGGGAAAATTTTAAAAAATTTCCCTTTGAAATCCAAGCATGTGTTGAAGTAAGTCAGAATATTTCTAGCTATGTGATGGAGTTGGAATTCATGTATTCTCGATTGGTTAAAAATTTTAAAGAATGTCACAGCCTTGTGTTTCATAATGATCATGTTCAGTACCTTTGTGATTTCCTAATGCCTAATGACAGTAAGGGTGTTGATTATTTTTTATGTAATGTGCTGAAGATTAGTTGCATTGTGTTTGATCAGGCAGATGAAAGTCAAGATTTCAGTTTACCTTTGATGCATGG
This sequence comes from Thuja plicata, assembly GCA_018584345.1. NCBI lineage: Eukaryota > Viridiplantae > Streptophyta > Pinopsida > Cupressales > Cupressaceae > Thuja > Thuja plicata. The sequence goes on from MU225567.1 coordinate 4,502,049, forward strand.
AGATGAGAATCAGATTTTTGATAGGGGTAAGTGCTAATTTCAATTGTGAAAGGGCTTGAGGATATTTGTAAATGGTGTATATATTTTTTCATTTTCTTTGCTTTTAGTTGTGTGCGATGTTTAGTTTTCAATAAGGATCCCAGTTTTTGAAGAGAGAAGAGTAGTGAAAAAGTCTAATTTGCTTTTGAATGGTTTGTTGTACCAAGAGATTCTAAGTTTTATAAATTCCCACATGGGGAACGCCTCCCCATCAGAGCCACTTTTGGAGCTCTAAAATTCTAGATAAATTTTAGAGTAGCTAAGTGGAAATTTCTCTAAGGCACAAGTCACTACCCCTAAAAGTTTTGAAAAGGCCTACTTTGAATGCATGTAAAAAGAGAACTGATGAATTTTATGAGAAACCACTTGGAGAGTGTGTTCAACATCTTTCGTAGAGATATTGTAGTGGGTTTAACCTCTCATAATATAGTTTTGATGTGTTTTTGAGATAGTCATTTGGAGGTGTTGATCCAAATATGCACTTGTGCATGTTTCCAGTTGTCATTAAGTGGCCTACTTTGGAGGTCTGCACATTTGACCGGATGGATAGGCATGACATAAGGGTTGTTCCAGGATGTTGTAGGCATGAAAATGAGTCATAATAACCATCAGGAAATCCATGTGATTTCATCTGATAGGTTTCCCAAGGCCATTCTGTTTGCAATTTATTCAGTCTCTCTGAATGTGAAATGGTGGATTACAAAGTGTCCTACTTTGAGGTCTTACAAGTTGCACCTAGTTGAATATCTTAAACAATTGAATGTTCCCCCATATTGTAAGCTTGGAAGTGTACCTCCTTGAAGAGATTCAGATCACATGTGATCAATCCATTTTACCACTTTGCCCATCTCTTTCCAAATCAAATTTATGCATTTTTATTGTGTTTGAGTCTAGAAAGTTTTTGAAGTGTCGACTTTGCATATTAGTGTCGGTTGACCACTTGACCATCAGAGCATGCTAGCTGGAGTTTCATAATCCCTATGTGAAATTGAATCTATGCCCAGGGTTTTAGATCATGAGGTTTTGATTTGATTGGTTTGTGGAGTCAAATCCAATTAGGATTTATTTAATCTTCAGTGGGTGCAGTAGTAAAGTCTTCTAGAGGGTTGACTTTATAGGTTAACCTTTTGGTGTTGATTGAACATTATAACAAGTTGAATCCCTATACTCTTTATGTCCAAATATATTACTAGGATCAATGATTGAGCCTCAAGACATGAGTTTCATATTTTTACAAGGGAAAATCCAAATGCAATTTGTTCAGTTTGTACATCTGCAATTGTCACATTTTTCAGAATGGCTATGTTGGGTAAGAAATATATCACATTCGAGTTGGTTCCAGTTGAAACCCTTTTGCATGTAAGCTTATTATGGATGAAAGAATCTGTTGGACAAGTGACACGATCCCACAATATAGTTTGATTTTTGTGTCAAGGTAAATCTGAAGTCAATTTCCTGTGTTTTCACATTTCCATTTTTAGAGACTTTCACAATGGTCATTCTTAATTAGGGATATGTTGAACCCAAGTGTAAGTTGGACAAAATATTTCAACGCACATTCTCATCGTGCTCGAGTAAATATATATGCAAAGTGTCAGATTCCTAAGATTGGATTTGGTATTTGTCCAAATCAAATTTGGGAGATTATGAATATGATTCTAATGAAAGGGTATGGGAGCTTCCAAAAGAATGTATGGTGGTTTTAAAGCTACATTATCCTCCTTTCTCACACCAAATAAGATCTTCTGGAGTAGTGTATGGTCATTCACCAAGGTTGCGCAATGTGTTAAAAGACTACGCAGTGGACATATGCTTGCAATCATCCAGCAGTGCTCGAGCAAAAGATGTTGGTGTTGCAATTGAAAGGATTTACCAACTCCAAAATTGATAATTCTTTGAAACATGTGATTTTATGCACATTTAGGATGCTAGAGAAAAGAAGTTTGACATATACTGACAGCCCTATAATTATACCTACATATTATCCTTTTCCTTTGGATAATGTGCGAAGCATTTACATATGTGACATAGATGGTAGGTTGAACAATCATGAAATACATTTGTTTTGCTGGGTCACACCTGTAATGCATGTTTATCAGCTTAATGAAGAGGATGTCACATAAGAGACATTAGTGCAGTCTGCGCATGGTAAATGTACAAATGTATGCGCAATATTTCATGAGAACACATGTTGCACAATGTTTCATTGGAGAAGGCCCGCGCAAGGAAACTAGAAGAGGATTGTGCATGCAAGTAAACCAAAACTCATTTGAAACTTCCAAATGCAAATGTAGATGGAAAGTGGAGAGGAAGAGGTCATTGCAATGGTGTTAAGACCAAATGCCATAAAACACTTCAAGAAGATTGCGCAAGTTTGAGAAGAAAAGCAAGCGAAATGTTTGGATGGAATGCAACACATGCATAAGGAGAGGTTGTGTATGTTTCAAAAGAGAGCTACATGACTTGAAGTAAATACCAAGGTGAAGGTCCGCATGGAGGAGGAGGCCAGAAAATAAACAAGAGGTGCTACACATGGTTTGTAAAACATAAAGCATTTAAAAACTAAAAACAAATGCAAAGATGCATGCGCAATAGCCAGCGCATGAAACATTAGAAGTTCAAAGAAAAATGCACTTTCCAGGTGTACTTGTTGAAGAGGCAGTGCAGTGGTCCAAGTAAAACATTTTAAAAACTTAAACAAAGCCTTCACAATAACATCCCCAAATGCCTGCGCGAGTCAAGACATAAAGGTGTTATGTGGAGTGAAAGGAAGACTTTAAAAATGTTCTATGCAAATGCAATAACAAGCATGAAATGGATGAGGTTGTACAGGGTTATAGAAGAGGAGTATTGCGCTAAACATGAAATGGAATGTTGCGCAGTGTTTGACATGAGGATTGCACAGAGAAATTAATGCCAAAGTCTTGGAAAACATGTAAAGTGCATTATCCTACATGTGTTGGGGAGAGAACTTTTCTAATGGCTTTATATGTTTTCACTTATATGCATTATAAAGAAAGAGCCAAGAGGCTTGTTAGGGTTTTTTCTTGTTGAACCTTCAACACATGCTTAAATACTTGATTAACTCTATGACTCTCAATATTTGAAAATAATGACACAAGAAAGAGAAAACTCTAATTGATAAGGGTTTATGATGATATCTGGGGAGACTGTTATCACCTCCTTTTTAGGTTCCACAATGCCCAGGCAGGTATTACCTATATGCAATGAAACCTAACCTGTTGGGAGCACGCTCAGACATGCAAATGTTAGAGATAAACATTAAATAACAACATTATGCATATCTAAAACATACTACTAAAAATAAGAAGACTTTCATCACAACCTCCGATGAGCCAAACAAGTGCACCCAAGCCTTGTTGATTTGCTCTTAGAAAGGTTTGTGGGTGTGCTCTCCCAACACAATATTGTAATCCCACTAGAAATGCATTAAAATTATAAGTTAATAACTCAAGAACAAGTATAAGGAACTTGTCTCAAGCTTTCACCATGGATGAGAATGCAAGCTTTAAACTAGAATGACAATGCAAAATCTAACTAAGATAAGAGAACTAGATTCATTCCATATTAGACCTAAGATGTGATATCTAGATTCAAATATGAAATAACATGAAAATACACTAAGATGAGTATGCTAAATTGCTTAAGAAATTCTAGAGTTAAACTAGCATGATAACAATGCATAAATAAGAGATGCTTTCCTCTTGAGAAAGGCCTCTATTTATAGAGTTTTTGGAGGAGAGAGAGGGCTTGGATGAGGTGGAGCTTATGTGGCATCCACATAGGTGCAACATGAGGGACACATAAGCCATGCAAGAGGCCCACTTTGCTCACACATGTGTGAGCAACTTTGGATGTGATGGGTCAAAGTGTACTTAAAGTACACATGTGAAGGATCTTGTAAGAAGATGTAAGAGGGTGTAAGAGTTTTGGTCTAATGAAACACTTTTAGAAAGTGTAAGAAGGTGTCATCATAGGTGTAAGAAACCTTGTTGGCACCAAATAAGGATTATTTGGAAAAGTCAATTTTTGAAAATTTGCTGACACATGTGTGAGCAAATGATTAGGACTAATTATTGTAGGAATCAAGAAATTAGCTTAATTAACCTTAGTTAATTAATAAATAAGTTTATTTGGTGAGAGTGATGTAAGGTAGGGTAGGATCTAGGTTCAGATTAGCTTAATCCAAATTAATTTGGATTAATTGTAGTTTAGTACAATATAAGTCATGTGAAGAAATAAATAAATTAAAAATTTATTTAAAGGGGATTAATGGGTGATAATGTATTAAATAGGATTTAATACATTAAAAGGGATAGTATTTAAATTAAATTTAAATACTAAGGGAGATGAATCATATTTAATTAAATAAATTTAATTAAATAGATAGAAGAATATAATTAATATAATTAATTATAATGTTATGGGAATATTAATTAAATTAATATAAGGACGATTTTAGACGTCTATATTTTGCCCCTCTTTGATGCATTGTCGAAAGTGACATTGCGTCAAAGAAAAGAAAATAAGATGCCCCAGAGGGTTCAGAAAACCTACGGCAGCGAGAGCGGAGGAGGGTGCCCCCTCGAGAAAATAATAGGAAAAAATATCATTTTTTAATAAAATTTTCTTGAAAAGGAAAGAAAAAGGGGAAAGTAGACCAATTGTATGACGTGTCCAGGAAAATGGAAGGGAAACGGGGACCAGAATAGAAAAAAGAGGAGACCGATGGAAGAAATAGGTCCCGAAGGGCTATAAATAGTCCACCGGGGCCCATGGACAAGTCACTTTCACCCACAAAGAGCAAAAGAGAGAAGAAGAAGAGAGTCATGGCAGCACAACAAGAGCGATCACAGCTTGGAGAGTGAGTCCGGGTATACCAACGGCCGGTAGACGCAGGACCACCGGTGAGTAGTCGAGCGCCCACCTTTGCTTTAAGGTTTTTAATATTTTTCAATGATAGATAGGTGCAATAAATGCCTTTAAAAGGGTGCGCAACGCAGACGGCAATCGACAGACCACCGTCTGCATAGACGACTGGGAGGTGATGGTCATGTGCGTAGATGAAGATTCACCCAATCTCCATCTGCGAAGGTGAGAGAGCAGAAAATGCGCAATGGAGACAGCGGTTTTCAACACCGCCGTCTGTGCGGCAAGAAGGGCAGCGGCCTAAACTACCATCTCCGTAGACCAGCGTCTATGAAGATCTGTCATCTCCGCAGACTGGCGACTGTGAAAGTTCACCGTCTGCGAGGGTCAACCATCAGCTGCGCGGATTGACCCAAAAAATAGAAGAAAAGAGAGGAGGAAAAGAAAAGACAAGGGTCCGGGAACATTTTTTGATGCCCCGAACAGGCCTGGGACATGTTTCAATGCCCCAGCATGCTATCTGATTACTGACATGGGTTTGCTGACTATAGGAGGAGATGGAGCTGGAGCAGCATCTGACAGCAGCTGAGTGGGGAGTGGTGACACTGTGTGGTCTAGAGCACATGTGGCATTGGCTCCATCTTTGAGCGCATAATGCACTCATGTCTGCTTTGATAGAGAGGTGGCACAGCATCACCTCTAGATTTTGCTTCCCGACAGGGGAGGATACGATCACCCTCCATGATGTATGGAGGATCTATAGAGTGCCCATTCGGGGGGTCATACCCGAGTATTGCGTGGAGGGATCACAGCCGTACATGGAGATGGCTATGAGGTGGAGGTATGTTGATCTGCCGATTATACGGCAGTGGATGTCCTGGACGGGAGTGATGGAGATGGAGCCACAGCCACGGCGTCTAGCGCTTTACCTGGCAGGGTTGATAGGAGGATGTCTCACGCCTGATCATGCAGGCAAGGGATTTCCGATTGGCTGGGCACGAGTATTGAGTAGCATGATCGAGGACGGCAACCAATACTACTGGGGATACGTCATCCCTGGGCAGTTGTACTATGATTTACATATGTGTGCTTACCGCAGAGGGAGAGCACTAGGGCCTGGATGTATACTGCTATTAGTATAGGCCTAGGAGCATATAGCGGTCACACAACCGATCAGACACCAGGAGACCCGGGCGGTGTATGAGCCTTTTGTCTATCGGTATAGGCTATCCATTAGTTATGAGGCCACAGACTCAGTGGGATACTGGAGGCGGTGGTTGGACGAAATGGGAGCAATCACATGGGCTCCGTATGCAGGATGTGAGTCCTGGGGTCATGAGGGCCCACAGCAGGGGGTATATGCAGAGGACGGGTTTTATGACTCGTATTACATGAAATTTGTACAGACTAACTACTGGTTGTTCGAGAGGATAAAGTATATGATTTCATGATACATGCCATCCAGGGTACAGAGGCAGATGGGAGAGGTGCAGGAGGCAATACCGGACGGGTTCCCACATCCACTGGTGACCTGCGAGGTAGGCAGTGTATGGGGGATGGGGGCAGATCCTCAGATAGCAAGAGGATCCTTTATGGGCATGATTGAGGTGCCCTAGATCATAGTATGGGAGTCTCTTCTGGATGCAGGGGTAGTGTTAGTATATGCACAGTGGTGGGCAGCACACAGGCCGATCAGATTGACAGTGTCAGGGGTCGTGCAGCCAGATGAGCAGCTAGGAGCTGGAGGGGATGGACAGGGACAGGGGGATGATGGACAGGGACAGGGAGATGGAGGAGATGATGACGATAGGAGAGATGGAGGGGCCAGGAGGAGAGTCTGGCCTAGGGTGGCAGCACCATGGTGGAGAGGACAAGTACAGATACCAGTAGGTGGATAGCCACCTATCATACCTGGTGCATAGGGACAGGACCCCGGACAGGGAGCACCACCATAGGGGCCACCGTAGGGACCACCATGGGGTCCACCACCATAGGGACTGCCACCAGGATAGGGACCACCAGTGGGCTTTGTAGCCCAGGAGACATATGATACTGTTGTGGCAGAGCGAGATAGCCTACAGACAGAGCTGGGGAGGGTTCAGGGGTTATTGGCGACAGCACAGGCTATATCTAGCAGCCTGCAGGCAGAGGTTACCTGGATTCAGGGAGAGCTGGCCTCAGAGTCAGCACAGGGGGACAGTGCTCAGTGGGCACTGGACATATTACAGGCTCGAGTGGACAGTGGAGAGTTTGTCATCCTTGAGGAGAACGAGGATTGGGAGGAGGAGCGAGAAGAGATGGCAGCACATATAGCAACTCTAACAGCAGAGCGAGATCTAGCACGGAGACGTGCTAAGGATTACAGGGCAGACCGTGATATAGCGCGACTGGCAGGCACTGCGGCAGGGGTGGGTCAGATGATGGCCGATGCTATGGCCGATCAGAGAGAGGCAGGATGCAGGGGCCGAGAGGCCGGATATTACATGGGACTATATTATGGAGCGGTGCCAGAGGGGGCCCGGGCACTGGCATACTCTGAGAGGACACAGTCGGCCAGTACAGGGTGAGCATCAAAGGGATCAATGGGGTTACCGCCATGTCCCAGCAGTGGAGCAGGACCATCACAGCCACCGCCATGACTTGTCTCAGATTTTTGGATACATATTTTTGACATTTTTGACACATGATGTATGATATGACATTTTTGAGATATATACATGGACTTTATTTCAGACTATGGGACTCTATGTTTATGCATCTTTGATGATTTTACATGCTTATGTATGGATGTACTTATGATGTTTACTTTTATCATAGATGATGCTTATGACTGACATGCAGGATGGGATGAACATATGTATGCATGATGAGACTGACAAATTTGTGATGCAGGGATGAGATGCAGATTTATGTATGATATGTTAATGCTTATATGTTAACATGT
>MU225567.1:4522775-4550667 GCA_018584345.1 Thuja plicata
CATGTGTGAGCAAATGATTAGGACTAATTGTTGTAGGAATCAAGAAATTAGCTTAATTAACCTTAGTTAATTAATAAATAGGTTTATTTGGTGAGAGTGATGTGAGGTAGGGTAGGATCTAGGTTCATATTAGCTTAATCCAAATTAATTTGGATTAATTGTGGTTTAGTAGAATATAAGTCATGTGAAGGAATAAATAAATTAAAAATTTATTTAAAGGGGATTAATGGGGGATAATGTATTAAATAGGATTTAATACATTAAAAGGGGTAGTATTTAAATTAAATTTAAATACTAAGGGAGATGAATCATATTTAATTAAATAGATAGAAGAATATAACAAATATAATTAATTAAAATTAATTATAATGTTATGGGAATATTAATTAAATTAATATAAGGACGATTTTGGACGTCTACATTACCTATATAAGATTGCTATCTTTTAGTATTAGTAGATGTGGATATTGATTTTCTGCTTGTTTACTGTATTACCCTATAAACTACTCTACATAAAATTGAGAACAACTTAACACAAAGCTTAACCATGAAAACTATTGAAATGATAACAAAAAATAGTAGTGTTTTAAGGACATTCATCCTTCCTCCTTTTATAGTTCTCAAAACTTATGAGCGCCAACCTATTTTAATCCTCTCTTAAAGGGATTAGTAGAATGAACTGTATATCTTGATACAATTGCTTAGACTTATATGTTTTGAATGTAAATGTGAAACATTTATGTATTTTAAATTGCTTGGATGATGATAAACCACTTGACAGATTCTAGACCAGTGCCTATCCTTGGGCTATAGAGTCAAAGATAATCCACATAAAAAGTAAATAAAGATACTATAGATTTCCTTACAACCTATATTAAACTCAAGTAAGATGCCTTACAAATCACTCTGTCACTCCAACACTGCTGTATCAAATCCTCAAATATTGTTATAATCTTTGAAACTACTCACAAAACTTAGTTCTTCCCTTGAAAGAAACTTGTAAGTAATTAGATAGCTACCTTGTAACCAATATGTTTAAAATGCCTTATAGATTAAACATAAAAGAGCATATACAATAAGTAAAGAGACAACAAAAATATAGAAGAGAAGTTGCACTGTATTTTATTTAAATTCCTGATTCATACATATAGAGGCTAAAGCTCAAAAACTCAGACAAAATTCTTTAGTTTGGCCTATAATTATATTTCATCACTTTCTTTCAAATGTTACAATAAGATATATTTATAGGTTCAAACCATCTTGGAATCCTTAAGATAAGGATGCAACAAGCTTCGGATGGTTTAAGAAACCTAACCCTAAAAACATAGGAAAAGACAAAAGACAAGAAAGCTCCAAGCCGTGGGAGGACAAAATTGAAGCATGAAATTTGATTTTGTACTTTTTCCTTTTGTGAATGTCGGCACCTTTGTCTGCATGTATTCAGGATAGTATATGATATTTGTAACAAGATTTAGTGACCACCAACACACGCTAACTTACACTAATCTTTTCAAGATTACTAACCTTCTTGTGCTCATAGATCAGGTGCCATGTGTCCTTTATTCTTCATCCATAACATCTATATCAACTGTGACAGGATTCTTCTTCTTGGACTTTGTCATAATGTCCCATGCTGTCACATCCTCTTCCTTAGGCCACTCAAAATTATGAATATTTTCTAGTTGAGTCTTTTTCCTTTCCCACCTAGCATCTGTAATACTTTTAACATCTGAAATGAATTTATTGCAATCTATCTCTGCCTTTATTGCCTCATCCAAAAGTTGGTTGAACCTCTCCATATCTAATTCTCCTTGGTCAGAGACATAAATGTCTTTATTGGGGAGTACACTATCAAAATCTGATATCCATAACCCTAATGGTTTAATCTTATCATCCTTGACCCTAATTGGAGGTACAAACCTACTATAACTTATCCCAAACATTTTTAACTTAGCATCAATTTGATTGGCTTTTCCTTTGAAGAAAGATAAAGTAGCTCCAATCTATTCTATTTCTGTACCGACCAAGGTCACAATTTCTGGTGTATCTGACCTTAATGAGTGTACCGATGCTAATCTCTCAAAAAGTGAAGCTCTTCCAGACCAGGTTGCAAAATAAGGATTCAAAATTGTCAAAAAGTTAGCCACTTCCTCTTGTAAGCCTAGAAACCTACCAAAATCCCAATGTACTACATCAATCTTTCCTTTGATTATGTCTACCCTATGTTACAAAATTGAAGCTAATGCTTCCAAAATCACATTGTTATGCTTTGTAACTCCCTGCTTTGTTTCAACACATATATCCCCTGTATCTTATGTTTGGATCTCAAAATCCATCACCTCTTTTGGCTTAATAGGGGCAGGTTCTATTATATCTAGAAATTTTTTATCAAGCTCATCTATGAGCTTCTTCTCTTCATTAATTGTTATTAATGCTAGCTCCCTATCCTTACCAATATCACTAGTGTCACTACTGAGTTTCTACAATTTATCTGACAATTGGGTTGTCTTTGCCTCATTGAGATGAGCAAAATGAGTCATTACTTGGGCTATTTTCATATCCCTTGTATTATCTAATGTCCACATGATTTTAATTCCCTCCATCTTCTCTTGAATGTTTAGAATAGATGGATTTTGAGTTTTAGGAGCCAAGCTCCACATTGCAAGTGCCTGAGATTTAGGGTTATACCCAAACCCTCTAATCATATCTCCAACTTGAGTTTTTCATGACAATTTAACATCAAGTTGTCTTCTTATCTGGTCTATTATGAATGTTGAAGACAAGTCTCAGCCTTCCACAAATAACACTCCAATGGCCTTGACCAGATGCCTTGCTTGCTCTGGTGTAATCTCCTCAGACCCAGGATCATAATCCTGCAGTGTTTGTAAGGCCTCTTGAGTGATAGGATCACTACCTTCTAGCTGCAACTGCTTTCAAATTGGTTGTTGTTCATTCCATATAAGGAAATCCTTGAATTCTCTAGTCTTATTAAAGTTGTCATCTTTAAGGAAATCCTCCTGATGCAACAACCTCTCATTTGTACATGATCTCAGAGGTAACTCCTCCACTTCTTTTGTATCCTTTTGGAGCTTCTTCCCTGCCCTGATCTTTTTTCTTAAATAATGATCATAGGGTCTATCTCCAGTTATTAGGGCTCCAATTTTATCTATCATCTTCTTCCTAGAAGGCTCCCCTATTTCTATCTTTTGTTTCTTTGGTGGGGGTTCATTTTTCACTTCCTTTTCAGGGACCTTTGTTAGGTCAATGATGTCTTCCCCTTCTACTACCTGTCGTAATGGAACTGCTTGATAAACTGGATAGGCATTGGGTGAAGGATAGCCTTGATCACTTTCATCATCATATTCTGATTCTAAATTCTCTCTGTGACCCTTTTCTTGTACCACTAGTGCTTCCTCTAACTGATTACACAAAAGAGTATAGTTCTCAATCATTGCATCCAGTATTTTTAGATAACGCGTGTTAGGGTAGAAACCCCCAAACTTCATCCCATTTCTCTTTACCTGACTCTCCAGGTCCATAAGTTCATTGAACTTAATTTCTTTCGTGTCCACCTCTTCATCCTCCAAGATGTTTCTTATTAAATCCTCCTCCATACACTCCTCATGTACCTTTTTGAAGGGGATAGTTGGTGTCAATAATTTCCTAGCACTGAGAATAAAACCCTCTGTATCAACAAATCTATGCAAGGCAACATTCATCATGTAATGGTTCGTCCAGGTGTTTACAGGGTCTATAGCCTTCTTTCAAATAGTAAAATTATAGATCCTAAACTGCCTAGGGGTAAAAGTACCCTTCCTATGTGGGGCTAAATGCTCCTTATCAACCAAAATGAGCTGCCTGATGAACTCCATTGTAGCTATCCTCGGTGATACATGAAAAGAAAAAATGTGTGGAGGGTGGGGGCAACCATAGACCCTCATCATTGGAAATTTATTTTCATAATAAAAATCCCCCCAGTTATGGTCTCCTGGCCATTTGTTAAGGTATTGGTAGGGCCTCAATAATTGAATTCCCTTAACAGGAAATCTGGTCTTATCAGCACCTAAACATTTAAGAATTGGATAAATTATCCAATTTTCAAAAGTACACAACTCCTGCTCTCTGGATGTATAATTCCATATTCTAATCCAAAACTGAACAGGGTTGGCTTGACCATGCTGAAACCTCTGTGATTGCAACATCTGACAATTCATTATTGGGAAATTATAATATAGGATCAGATGCATAAGGACTGAGTAATGCAAAAACCTTGGGTAATCCTTCTTAGCTTGTATATCCACAAAACCCTGGTGCATTTGGTCTATGATATACTGGATATAGCCATAGTTGGAAGTAGTGTGGAAGCTTTGCATATCTAGTATCATCATTAAAATATCAGAGTTGATCCTCTCTTCTCCTGCATCTTTCCCAAGCACCCTGCATAGTGCATATGTTATGTATTTGATATAAAAATACATATCTTTATAAAGATATGGGGTTGCTCCTGGTAGGGGTACTATATAGGTTTTCATTTCCTTGGGAACATGATGATCCTTAATCTCCTTGGAAGCAATGCCAAATTCTCTAATGTATATATTCTCTAAAATCTTAAAATTTATCTCAGTAGCCATAGGGTAATATACATTGAAAGCCTTCATAAAATTATTTTGGTCTAAGGTGAGGAAGGGCTTCCCATCATCCCTCTTAATGATTTTTGTCAAGGGCTCATATCTACTGGCTAATTCTAGCATGAAATCAACATCAACAAAGACGTCAAGAACTATCAACCTGGCTAATCCACAGGTCCAAGGGTTTGAGATAGGCATGGGCTCATCACTATTTTTAAAGAAATAATTAAAAAGTGAATATCCTGATGACCCTGGTGTTTTTGCATCTCTAATGTAAGCCATATCATCAACCAAAGTGTCGACGCTTACCTTTCTATTTTGGCTCGACCCTGGCAGCAAAGTGAGAAACTCCTCTGAATAGTTCCTCTTTCCCTTCTATTCATCATCGACATCATCATTTCTTCCACTAGTGGATGCCATACTTTGTGTTTGGCTCATCTTTTTTCTCTGTTCTTTTCTCAACCTTTATCACCAATATTAAAACAAAATCTAGCTGCAAACCCTAACCACCAACTGTGAAAACCTCTGCAATTCTGAATTCTAAACTCTGAAAACACTGTAAACTGTACTCTCTGTCAAATTTTGAATTACTAAATCACCTCTTTAGTTCACTGACTGCTGGAAAATCAACTCTTCTCTGAAAATGCAGAACTCAATAAACTCTTCGCTCTAAGAAATTGGAAATTGGTAAAATGAAATGAGAATAGAAAAGTATACTTATAACTGAGAATTCAATGCATATGTCTCTTCAAACTTGGCAAACTTACAATTCAATCATTTCTGCCATTAGTTTCACATGCTATGACATCAATTTCTTGTTCTAGCCATGGCATTCAAATTGTCAGACAATCATTTTTTTATGAGTGTTTTTGAAAATAAAACCTTATAAAATTCAAAATCAAATCAAAATCAAATCTGATTAGCCGCATTAACTTATATTATGGCTACTTTTTCCATCTATCAAATCTTTAAAATGTGATTGGTCAGCAACTATCTATGATGACATTGTAGAAAAGTCTTTATTTTACCCCAGTTAACATCTAGCGACCCAGCGACTGAGTGGTCTCCTTGTCGCGTGATGATTTTCCTAACTACAGTCTCTTCAAGATACTTAGTGATTGTCGTAGTATCAACTATTAAATCAATAGTTGTCATGATGTCGCTTAATGTTTTAACTTAACCCTTCATCTTATGGAGATATTGTGACAAAGCACTTTTTCTAACTGTTCTTTACCTTGGGTTGCATCTGGAGACTCAACGACTGTGAAATATCTATGTCGCCTGATCATTTTCTTAACTCATGTTTAATCCAGAGACAACGCGACTAAACACATTAGTCTCTTAATTGCGTGATTACATTATCTTTTAAATTTGCATCTAGAGACAACGTGAGCACCGTTGATCTCACTTTTCTCAGCATCTTACCGTTGTTGCTAAGTCTCGTAACCCTCATTACAAACGCTAATTCTTCATGAGACTTAGCGACAACTGAACACGTGTCTCATCTTTTCCTCTTGTCTCTTAATCATTTAAAACCTTTTTACTTTTCAATCTTATGAAGCGACCATGCGACTACCATCAGATCATATCCCCATCTAATGGTTGTCGCTAAATCTCATGATCATTTAACTTAACCCATCTTTCATCTGGAGACCTGGCGACAACACGTTTATTTAATTTGACATCTGACCCCTGGTTTATTTAGAGATTTAACAACCATTGAATCTCCCTGTCGCATAATAATTTCTGAACCATAGTTATAATCAAGAGACCTCCCGACTATCGTTAGATTAAAACTCTAATCAATGGTTTTCGCTAAGTCTTCGGTTCTTTCACTTAACTCACTTTTGATCAGGAGACTTTGCGACAACAGTGAAACTTTAACTTATGAACTTAACTCATAACCATGAGTTTCATCAAGAGACAATGTGACTGTGTAGTCTCAAAGTCGCCAAACAAAATAACTAACTCTGCTTTGATCAGGAGACAATGCGACTATCGTTGGATTATTTCTGAGATCAACAGTCTACGTCAAGTCTCAGAACCATTTTGGCATATTCTATTTTATCAATAGACTACGCAACCAAGGATTTTTCACCAAGTCTCCAAATCATAAAGAATATTCAATTTTTCTTTTGAGACTTGGCAACTGATAAATAAACACATGCACATAATACTCAACTTTAGTCATGAAAAAAGGTAACATAAAAATAGAACCATCTTGGGATTTTTAGGGCTTAATGCATTTCAAATGAAAATGACCTAAGGGTTTAGGGTTTTCTGACCTTTTCAAAGAGATTTAAGGCTAGAGCAATACTTGCAGAAGTATGAAAACAAATTTCAATATGAATTTTGACCTTCTGAGTAAAATAATGACAAACACTTCAAAACATTTCAAGGTAAACATCAAAATAGGAAATACAACCAATAGTGGCTCTATCTGAGGATGGCTAAACACAATTTTATGACAATAATCTCAGAATCTCTAGTTGCAGACCTTTTATTTGACACAGACTAAACTACTGCTGAAGGAAAACACACAACAGAAAGGAACTATACATAGTACAATACATATTTACTTGTGCATTAAACTTTGTATTTCAGTTGAAGAAAGGCTTCAGAAATTGCCCATGCACTGGAAACTCATACTCTTCATCATCCATGTTCTTTAGAATATAGGAATCTTTGCCCAAACTCTGAGAAATAATAAAAGGACCAAGCCATAAATATTCACACTTTTTATGCTTACCTTTTTCTTCTGATCTTACATTCCATTGGAGCACTAGGTCAGCAGGTATAAATTTTCTGCAACTTGATATTTTATCAAACAAATACTTCATCTTTTATTGTAGTTTTATGTTTTCTTTCTGTCCTTCTCTTCTGATCTCATCAAGTTTAGTCAGCTGTAATATTATGTCTTTCATTGGATCTGAGGCTTCTAACTCCTCTTCTTGTATGAACTTGTATATAGGTAGCATCTTATTTACAGGTATCCTAGCTTGCAAACCATATACTAACTTAAATGGTGACCTGCCAGTAGCCTTCTTAATTGTTATTGTATCAGCCCACAGGGCTAATCTCAACTTTGCATGCCAGGCTCTCTTGTTCTTTTCTAGAGTTTTCTTTTAAAAAATTAAAATGCTTTTGTTACTGGATTATGCCTGTCCATTTTCCTGAGGATGATATGGGGATGAATATGACATTATGATTCCATATTCCTCACAGAATTCTGTTAGTTCTTCTAATCTAAAGCACATAGCATTATCCATTACTAACTTTGAAGGTACACCAAATTCTAATCAGAATATTCTCCATCAGAAACTCAATGACTACCTTACTTGTTTCCTTTTTTGTAGGAATGGTTTCAATCCATTTAGTAAAATAATCAGTGGCTATTAGTATCCAATTGTGCCTTCCCCTGGATTTTTCTGCAAATTTACCAATGAAATCAATTCCCCACATAGAAAAAGGGGCTTCAGTACTTACTGGGTTCAACAATAGGGCTCCTAAAAATTTGAGTTTATTTGAGAACCGCTGACAAGGTTCACATTTTCTGACATATGCATATGTATCTTTAAATAAACAAGGCCAATAGTATCCAACCCTTAAAATCTTGTGGGCAGTGGTTTTGGCAGAAAAATAACCTCCACACTCCCCAGCATGCATTTCATTTAATATTTTCTCAGCTTGATTTTTATCTAAACATAACAGTAGCACACCA
The DNA here is from genome assembly GCA_018584345.1 of Thuja plicata. Lineage (NCBI taxonomy): Eukaryota > Viridiplantae > Streptophyta > Pinopsida > Cupressales > Cupressaceae > Thuja > Thuja plicata. The sequence goes on from MU225567.1 coordinate 4,531,125, forward strand.
TTTTTATCCTTCCAATATAGGTCTCCTTGAATCAAGGTGTACTTCTAAGCTTGCAACTTCAGACTTTTCTTTTGATTTTCTGACATATTATCAGGACACTTGCTATTCTTTAAAAAATACACAATATTAGTATAAAATGGTTGTCTTTCTATACTTGTGACTGTCTGATCATGTGTCTCTGTATGATTTACTTGTACCAAATCCAAGTTATCTTCTGTCATGAGTTTGGCCAAACCCTGACCTCTTATTAACTTTGTAATGTGGATTTCAAGATTAAATTCTTGAATTTTATTTATCCACTTACATCTCTTACCAGTTACTTCTGACTGAGTAAGGATATCTTTCACTGTTGAATGAGGAACATATGCTTGCACCTTAGCATAGACCAAATATGGTCTAAAATATTTTACTACTTTCACTAAAGCATATCTCTGCTTCTCCATCATCTCATATTTTAGCTCTGCAGTCTGGAGAGACTTACTATAAAAAGCTATTGGATGGTCAAATCCTTCTTCATCCTTTTGTAGTAAAACAACAATAGTTGTATGATAAGATGCAAAAGTAAACAGAGAAAAGGGCTTACTATAATCATGTGATTTTAAAACAGGAGCCTCTTGCACTGCCTTCTTTATTCTTTCAAATGCCATTTAGGCTTCTTCATTCGAATTGAATTTTCCATCTTTTTTCTGAAAATTTATGATAGGTTTAACAATTTACATAAAGTTTTCTATAAACCTTCTAACAAAATTAATCTTTCCTAAGAAACATTGAACTCCCTTTAAGTTTTTAGGAGCAATAACCTTCTGGATTGCTTCTATTCTTTCAGGGTCTATTCTCACTCCATCTTTAGACACTATATGTCCCAGCAACTTTCCCTCTTGTACTACAAAGTGACACATTTTAGGATTCAATGAAACACCATATTCCAAAGCTTTATTGAAAATTTTACCTAGGTGCTCACAATGATCTTCAGCTTTCTTAGAGTATGCAGTTAGATCATCTTGATAAATAACCATGAATAATTCAATAAATTTTTTAAAAGAAACATCCATGGATCTTTGAAAAGTTTCTCTTGCATTTATCAATCCAAATGGCATTCTGATCTAGACATAAGTTCCCGAAGGAGTGGTAAATGCAGTCTTATACTGCTCTGATTCCTTCACTAAAACTTGGTTGTAGCTTGAGAAACCATCCATCATTGACAGCATCTCACACCCAGTTACCTTATGTAACATTGCCTCCATATTGGGTAAGGAATAATTATCTTTTAGTGAGGCAATATTTAAATTTCTAAAATCCACACATAATCCGATGTCACCATTCTTTTTTCTTACTAGTACCAAGTTTGAAACCCATGTTGAGTGTCTGATGGGCTGGGTAATCCCAGTTTCTTTTAATTTTACCAACTCTTGCTGCATCTTAGGATTCGGCAAAGGATTAATAGGCCTCTATTTTTGCCTAAATGGTTTCACTTCTGATTTTAGTGGAATCTCATGTTGGAAAAGGTTTTCCCTATAAGCCTTTAGGTCTTCATATGACCATGCAAAAACATGCTTATATTTTCTCAAAAGTTTAATCAAATTTGTCCTTATATGGAAATCTAAACCTTTTCCAATATAAACAACTTGAGGATTGGTTTCTGATCCTAAGTTAATTTCCTCTAAGTCCTCAATCTTAACATTGCTTATTTTTGTTGAGTGATCATTTTGAATTTTGAACAATGCTTCAAGTTCAACCAGACCCCTAGGAATCTGATTGGAACTCAATTGGACAACCTCATTTCCTAAGACATAATCTTTACCATTATTTTTCTCCAGTAAGGTATTGCAATCTATATATTGATTCTCATAATGGTCTAGACACTGAATGAATCTCAGAATATCTTGGTCATCCTGAAAATCTTGCCAGTTGTATATATTATCTGGAATAACTGGTCTTGTCTTAACTTCAAGTATTGATACCCCATGTAAAGTCTGATCATCATTTTTCAAAGCAACATTTGCTAAGAAATCTGCCATTATATTTTTTTACCTTTCCATCCAACTCATATCAAAGGCATCAAACATTTCAATCTGATCCCAAATAGCATATTTATACATCTTTAATCTATCATTTTTTACTGCATACTTGGATCTTATTTGGGCTACCACTAACTCAGAATCACCATAAACTTTTAAACATTTTATTCTGTGTTTAATGGCAATTTCTAGCCCTAAAGATAAAGCCTCATACTCTACTGTATTATTTTTACATTGAAAGGCTAGCAAAAAGGAATATTTGAAAGTTGTACCTGATGGAGATACAAGTAATACACCAGCTCCTGATCCTTCTTTTGAGCAAGCTTCATCAAAATACATTTTCCACAATCCATCATCTTGTATACTCAATTCTTTAATCGGAGGATCTGTACTTTTACACTGATGATGATCACTCTTCTGTACTCTGAAATTCTCCATGTCCACATCAGTACAGTAATTAATGCTAGGGTCTTCATACCATTCAACCATATGAGGAGTCCTACCTTCTCTTGACACTTTAACATTATTTCTATTAATATTAAAAGTAGCATATGATAAATCACATTGTATGCTACCTCCCATTGAAGCACTCCACTATCTAGATAGCACCATCCCATAATGTGGTGGTATGTCAACAACAAGAATATTCACAGTTAAAATCACATCAGGACATACAGCTAATTTATAAGGCATGGCTTCAATAGTACCAATAACAGGGACTTCTCTAGAATCCATTGCTTGACATCTCCCATGAGGAGTGTCCACTTGTAATCACATAGACTTCATGATTTCTACTGGCATGACAGTGTTTGATGCCCCTGAATCAATCATGAAATTTTTTAGCATTCTTCCATTAATTACCAATGCTAGAAAAAATGGGTCTACAACCTTAGGAGAAGTAGTTGTGTTCAAGAAAATTTGAAGAATTTCATAAATCATCACTTCAGCTTCCTTACCTTTGTTACTTGGTCTCTTATCAACATTTTCTGAGTTTTGAACTTTCACTGTAGGCACACTGTTCAACAATGACAAAACCTTTTCTTTATGTTCTTTAATCCTCAACGTTTCTAAAAATAGAAATTTTACAGTCATTTGAGACAAGCAGTGGCCCATGTCTACTAGATTATACTTCATATCAGAGGACTTTGGTTTTTCAATTGTAATATTATTTTCCTCAATCTGTATGTTCGGAGTTGGTTCTTCGTTCTTAGATTTTTTTATTTTCTATCTTAAGAGAAGAAGTACTTGTTTCTTGTACCTTTGGTTTTCCTTCTTGTACAACAATGGGCTCTATGGTTTTAGTTATAATCTTAACCTTACATTTATTTGCATTTTCCCCAGGTCCATCTTTCTTTTGTACATACTTGGTATTTGTTTTATTTTCTTTCATAAAGATACCAGCAGGTTGACTACCAGTTCCACCAATTGTTCTATTCCTTAAATGATAGTTGCTTCTAGCTTTGTTCAGCAAATCTGTAGTAATTCTTGCTTTTTATTCATCTAAATCTTTTCTGACCAATGGAATGTCCTAATTATTTTGTGCATAGCATCTTACATGGTCATCTGTTTCTTCTGCTTCATTGTCTGATAAAATTTGTTGATGATGATTCTCTACATTTCCTTGTGAACCATATGAATCATGATTTTCAATTTCATTATCTGAGTCTACATCATGACATGAATAGGCATTTTTCATATTGTAATCACATTGTTCACTTTCATTATTGTCTTTTTCTTCATTTTTTTTCAGATCTAAGGAAACAATGTAGAAATCAGGGTTATGTGGAGCTTCACAAACCTCACACCAGAAATCATCATTGCATAAATGGATAGTATTTTTATGCAAAGGGTTTGGGGTTCTATTTTCAAGTTTTTCTTTTCTAGGTGGGACAATAGGCTTCCCATCCTTAAATTGAGTTCCATAAGGATGATTTTGCATTCTATTATGAGGATTATAAGTGTTGTTATAAGATAGCCTATTATTTTGAGGAGCCCTATACTCTTTATATTCATATTCCTTTAGGTTACTCCTACTAATCCTTGCATCATCTCTTCTATTCAGTTTACCAGAGACTCTTCTATTCATCTTAATATTTACTGCTATCTTGTAAGCATCAGTGAGGGTTCTAGGATTCTTATCCCTAAGAGCATAACCCATTTTTGAATCAAAAGCATTTAAATAGGTCGCTAGACATACCTCTTCATCCAGCTTTATTTTCTGAAACAATTTATGCATTGCTCTTTGGATTCTGGTATTGAACTCGGTGACCTCTTCATTATAATTCTTTTTGATGTTATTGAACTCATTCAGCAAGAACCCTTTATTTGTCTTATCACCATATTGATCTTTAAATAACTCAATTAATTCATCCATGGAAGCAACACAGCCATTAGAAAGAATTCTAAACCATTCTCTAGAATCCTCTACTAGAGACTGAACAAAAAGCTTCATCAACACATCTTCATGAGTAATATTCAAATCATCAATAAAATCAATGAATTTTCTTAAGTGTGCTTCACAAGAAATGACATTATTACCTGCAAATTTTGGGAGCTTTTCTCCCACATCACCTACATCTTTTGGAAATGCATTTGGGTATCCAGGAATACCAATGAAATTAAATTGCATATACCTTTCCAGATTCAATGGTTTCCTTTGGAAATTACACATCTCCTTGAAAGTAGTAGCTTTTGTTTTGGAAGATGTTGTGTTCTCAATTCTAACATAAGGATATTTGGAAGATTGCAAAAAATCTATTTTCTTTTTCATTTCTATTGTTGTAGCTTCCATTTGAGCCTTTTCTAACATCTTTTCCATGGTTTATTTTTCTATCCTTAGTCTCTCAAGATTAATATTCAATTTGGACATCTGCTCTGTTAAGGGCTTCTGAACTTTAGGTTCTTCTGGTTTGCTTTCAGTGACCTTTCATTTACCTTTGTCTTTAACATCTTGCAAACTGGAAGCTCTGTGAGTTAGGGGTATTCCTTGGTCCTTTTGAGACCTCTCAGCATTCTTTATAGTTTGATGCCTTAAAGATGTTCTTTTAATTCTGTCAACATCTTTCTTTTCATGTTTTTTTTCTTTTTTCTAAGCTCTTTTTCACTTTTCATCTGTTGAATAAGCGCAAGATGTTTCATGATGAGTTTTTCTTCTTCAACCAGCTCATCAGAAGGAACTTCCTTAGAATATGAGCTGATTGTATCGGTTCCTTCTCTTTCACTTGAAGTAGAGGTAGTTGCAAGTGTTTCTAATCCTTTCTCTCTAGCTTCTTCATATTCTGAAGTATAACCTTCATGATTAGACTGATTTCTACTCTCCTCTCTCCTAGCATTTATTTCTTTACTTCTTGGAGGATTTTCATCTATACTAACTTGGTTCCTTTTCTTCCACCAAGACATCTCCATCCTTGAAGTTGATGGGAGTCCCCCATTGAATGCAACTTCAAGATTCTTTTTCATTTTTGACCTAGTATTCATTTTGAAAGATGTTTACTTAAATTATTACTGATCTTCAGAGATTCAAATTTAGAGTCGCCACCCAATAGCTGTTTGGGATGAATGAATACTTACCAAAATGATCTTGGAAACTATAACTGTGAATAAACTATCTTCTAAAACCTCAGAGATTCTGAATACGTTTACCAAGACTTTACAATCTTTATCCCCAGTAGAGTCGCCAATTTGTTAGGCGACTCGGATGGGCTAACTCAACTGAAACTGGTTTGGAAGATTTGAATTGATGCACTAGAGGTTCTGGGACAACTTTAAATATAATTGATTATATTACTCCCCAGTAGTGTCACCAATTTGTTAGGGTTTTTTCTTGCTGAACCTTCAATAGATGCTTGAATACTTGATTAACTCTATGACTCCCAATATTTGAAAATAATGAATCAAGCAAGAGAAAACTCTAATTGATGAAGGTTTATGATAATATCTGGGGAGACTATTATCACCTCCTTCTTTTTAGGTTCCACAACACCCAGGCAAGAATTACCTATATAATATTTCTATCTTTCATCATTAGTAGATGTGGATACTTATTTTCTACTTGTTTACTGTATTACCCTATAAATTACTCTGCCTAAAACTGAGAACAACTTAACGCAGAGCTTAACCATGAAAACTATTGACATGATGACAGCAAATAGTAGTGTTTTAAGGACATTCATCCTTCTTCCTTTTATAGTTCTTAGAACTTATGAGGGGAAACCTATTTTAATCCTCTCTTAAACGGATTAGTAGAATGAATTGTATATCTTGATACAATTGCTTAGACTTATATGTTTTGAATGTAAATGTGATTCATTTATGTATTTTAAATTGCTTGGATGATGATAAACCACTTGATAAATTCTAGACCAGTTCCTATCCTTGGACTATAGAGTCAAAGAGGCAAATCCACAGAAAAATTAAATAAAGATATTATAGATTGCCTTACAACCTTTATGCAACTCAAGTAAGATGCCTTACAAATAACTCTATCACTCCAACACTGCTATATCAAATCCTCAAATAGTGTTATATTCTCTAAAACTACTCAGAAAGCTTACTTCTTCCCTTGAAAGAAACTTGTAAGTAATTAGATAGCTACGTTGTAACCAATATGTTTAAAATGCCTTACAGATTAAACATAAAAGAGCATACATAATAAATAAAGAGACAACAATAATATAGAAGAGAAGTTGCACTATATTTTATTTATATTCTTGCTTCATATATATAGAGGCTAAAGCTAAAAAACTCAGACAAAATTTTGTAGTCTGGTCTATAATTATATTTCATCACCTTCTTTCAAATGTTACAACAAGATCTATTTATAGGTTCAAACCATCTTGGAATCCTTAAGATAAGGATGCAACAAGCTTCGGATGGTTTAAGAAACCTAACCCTAAAATCATAGGAAAAGACAAAAGAAAAGAAAGCTCCAAGCAGTGGGAGGACAAAATTGAAGCATGAAATCTGATTTTGTACTTTGTCCTTTTGTGAATGTCGGCACCTTTGTCAGCATGTATTTAGGATAGTATCTGATAGTTTTAACAAGATCTAGTGACCGCCAATACAGGCTAACTTACACTAATCTTTTCAAGATTACTAACCTTCCTGTGCTCATAGATCAGGTGCCATGTGTCCTTTATTCTTCATCCATAACATCTAAATCAACTGTGATAGACTTATTCTTCTTGGGCTTTGTCATAATTTCCCATGCTGTCACATCATCTTCCTTAGGCCACTCAAAATTCTGAATATTTTCTAGTTGAGTCTGCTGCCTTTCCCACCTAGCATATGTAATACTTTTAACATCTGAAATGAATTTATTGTAGTCTGTCTCTGCCTTTATTGCCTCATCCAAAAGTTGGTTGAACCTCTCCATATCTAATTCTCCTTGGTCAGAGACATAAATGTCTTTATTAGGGAGTACACTATCAAACTCTTATATCCATAACCCTAAAGGTTTAATCTGATCATCCTCGACCCTAATTGGAGGTACAAACCTACTATAACTTATCCCAAGCATTTTTAACTTAGCATCAATTTGATTGGCTTTTCCTTTGAAAAAAGATAAAGTAGCTCTAATCTGTTCTATTTTTGTACCAACCAAGGTCACAATTTCTATTATATCTGACCTTAATGATTGTACTGATGCTAATCTCTCAAAAAGTGAAGCTCTTCCAAACCAGGTTGTAAAATAAGGATTCAAAATTATCAAAACGTTAGCCACTTCTACTTGTAAGCCTGGAAACCTTCCATAAGCCCCATATACTACATCAATCTTGCCTTTGATTATGTCTACCCTATGCTGCAAAATTGAAGCTAATGCTTCCAAAATCACATTGTTATGCTCTGTAACTCCCTTCTTTGTTTCAACACATATATCCCATGTATCTTTTGTTTGAATATGAACATCCATCACCTCTTTTGGCTCAATAGGGGAAGATTCTTTTATATCTAGCGATTATTTAGTAATATCGTCTATGAGCATCTTCTTTTCATTAATTTTTATTAATTCTAGCTCCCTATCCTTAACAATATCACTAGTGTCACTAGTGAGTTTCTACAATTTATTTGACAATTGGCTTGTCTTTGCCTCATTGAGATGAGAAAAATGAGTCATTACTTTGGCTATTTCCATATCCCCTGTATTATCTAATGTCCATATGATTTTATTTCCATCCATCTTCTCTTGAATGTTTAGAATGGATGGCTTTTGATTTTTAGGAGCCAAGCTCCACATTGCAAGTGCCTGAGATTTAGGGTTATACCCAAACCCTCTAGTCATATCTCCAACCTAAGTTTCTAATGATAATTTAACATCAGGTTGTCTTCTTATCTGGTCTATTATCAATGTTGAAGACAAGTCTCAGCCTTCCACAAATAACACTCCACTAGCCTTGACCAGTTGCCTTGCTTGCTCTGGTGTAATCTCCTCAGATTCAGGATCACAATCCTGCAGTGTTTGTAAGGCCTCTTGAGTGATAGGATCACCACCTTCTAGCTGCAACTACTTTCCAATTTTTTGTTGTTTGTTCCATATTAGGAAATCCTTGAATTCTGTAGTCTTAATAAATTTTTCATCTTTAAGGAATTCCTCCTGATGCAACAACCTCTCATCTGTACATGATCTCAAAGGTAACTCCTCCTCTTCTTTTGTATCCTTTTGGAGCTTCTTCCCTACCCTTATCTATTTTCTTAAATAATGATCATAAGGTCTATCTCCAGTTATTAGGCCTCCAATTTTATCTCTCCTCTTCTTCCTAGAAGGCTCCCATGTTTCTATATTTTGTTTCTTTGGTGGGGGTTCATTTGTCACTTCCTTTTCAGGGACCTCTGTTAGGTCAATGATGTCTTCCCCTTCTACTACCTTTTTTAATGGAACTACTTGATAATCTGGATAGGCATTGGGTGAAGGACAGCCTTGATCACTATCATCATCATATTTTGATTCTGAATTCTCTCTGTGACCCTTTTCTGGTATCACTAGTGCTTCCTCTAACTGATTACACAAAAGAGTATGGTTCATAATCATTGCATCCAGCCTTTTTAGATAAGGCATGTTAGGGTAGAAATCCCCAAACTTCATCCTCTTTCTCTTTACCTGCCTCTCTAGGTCCATAAGTTAATTGAATCTAATTGCTTTCGTGTCCACCTCTTCATCCTCCAAGATTTTTCTTATTAAATCCTCCTCCATACACTCCTCATGTACCTTTGTGAAGGGGATAGTTGGTGTCAAGAATTGCCTAGCACTGAGAATAAAACCCTTTGTATCAACATATTTGTGCAAGGCAACATTCATCCTGTAATGGTTCATCCAGGTGTTTATAGGGTCTATAGAATTCTTCCCAATAGTAAAATTATAGATCCTAAACTGCCTAGGGGTAAAAGTACCCTTTGTGTGTGGGGCTAAATGCTCCTTATCAACCAAAATGAGCTACCTGATGAACTCCATTGTAGCTATCCTTGGTGATACTTGAAATGGAAAAATGTGTGGAGGGTGGGGGAAACCATAGACCCTCATCATTGTAAAGTTATTTTCATAATAAAAATCCCCCCAATTATGGTCTCCTAGCCATTTGTAAGGTATTGGCAGGGCCTCAATAGTTGAATTACCTTAACAGGCAATCTGGTCTTATCAATACCTAAATATTTAAGAATTGGATAAATTATCCAATTTTCAAAAGCGCAAAACTACTGCTCTCTAGATGTATAATTCCATAGTCTAATCCAAAACTGAACAGGGTTGGCTTGACCATGCTGAAACCTCTGTGGTTGCAACATCTAACAATTCATTACTGGGAAATTATAATATAGGATCAGATGCATAAGGACTGAGTAATGCAAAAACCTTGGGTAATCCTTCTTAGCTTGTATATCCACAAAACCCTGGTGCATTTGGTCTATGATATACTAGATATAGTCATAGTTGGAAGTAGTGTCGAAGCTCTGCATATCTAGTACCATCATTAAAATATACGAGGTGATCCTCTCTGCTCCTGCATCTTTCCCAAGCACCCTACATAGTGCATATGTTATGTATTTGATATAAAAATTCATATCTTTATAAAGATATGGGGTTGCTCCTGGTAGGGGTACTATATAGGATTTCATTCTCTTGGGAACATGATGATCCTTAATCTCCTTGGAAGGAACACTAGATTCTCTAATGTATCTATTCTCTCAAATCTTCAAATTTATCTCAGTAGCCATAGGGTAATATACATTGAAAGCCTTCATAAAAGTATTTTGGTCCAAGGTGAGGAAGGTTTTCCCATCATCCCTCTTAATGATTTTTATCAAGGGGTCATATCTACTGGCTAATTCTAGTATGAAATCAACATCAACAAAGATGTTAGGAACTATCAACCTGGCTAATCCACAAGTCTAAGGTTTTGAGATAGGCATGGGCTCATCACTATTTTTAAATAAATAATTAAAAAGCGAAGATCCTGATGACCCTGGTGTTTTTGCATCTCTAATGTAAGCCATATCATCAACCAAAGTGTCAGCGCTTACCTTTCTATTTTGGCTCGACCCTGGCAGCAAAGTGAGAAACTCCTCTAAATAGTTCCTCTTTCCCTTTGATTCATCATCGACATCATCATTTCTTCCACTAGTGGATGCCATACTTTGTGTTTGGATCATCTTTTTTCTCTGTTCTTTTCTACACCTTTATCACCAATATTGAAACAAATCTAGCTGCAAACCCTAACCACCAACTGTGAAAACCTCTACAATTTTGAATACTAAACTCTGAAAACATTGTAAACTATACTCTCTATCAAATTCTAAATTACTAAATCACCTCTTTAGTTCACTAACTGCTGGAAAATCAGCTCTTCTCAGAAAATGTAGAACTCAATAAACTCTTCACTCTGAGAAATTAGAAACTGGTAAAATGAAATGAGAACAAACATGTATACTTATAACTGAGAATTCAATGCATATGTCTCTTCAAACTTGGAGAACTTACAATTCAATCATTTCTTCCATTAGTTTTACATTCTGTGACATTAATTTCTGGTTCTAGCCGTGGCATTCAAATTGTCAGACAATCAATTTTTTATGAGTGTTTTTGAAAATAAAACCTTATAAAATTTGAAATCAAATCTAATAGACCGCATTAACTTATATTACGTCTACTTTTTCCATCTGTCAAATCTTTAAAATGTGATTGGTCAACAACTGTCTATGATGGCGCTGTAGAAAAGTCTTTATTTTACCCCAGTTAACATCTAGCGACCCAGTGACTGAGTGGTCTCCTTTTCACATGATGATTTTCTTAACTGCAGTCTCTTCAAGATACCTAGCGACTGTCGTAGGATCAACTATTAAATAAATGGTTGTCGTGATGTCACTTAATGTTTTAACTTAACCCTTCATCTTACGGAGATATCGCGACAAAGCACTTTTTCTAGCTGTTCTTTACCTTGGGTTGCATCCGGAGACTCAGTGACTGTGAAATCTCTATGTCGCCTAATCATTTTCTTAACTCATGTTTAATCTGGAGACAACGCGACTAAACACATTAGTCTCTTAATCGCGTGATTACATTATCTTTTAAATTTGCATCTAGAGACGACGCGACCACGGTTGATCTCACTTTTCTCAGCATCTGACGGTTGTCACTAAGTCTCGTAACCCTTATTAGAAACCCTAATTCTTCATGAGACTTAGCGACAAATGAACACAGTCTCATATTTTCCTCTTGTCTCTTAATCGCTTAATACCTTTTTACTTTCAATCTTATCAAGCAACCACGTGACTATCATCGGATCATATCCCTATCTAATGGTTTTCGTTGAATCTCATGATCATTTAACTTAACCCATCTTTCATCTGGAGACCTGGCGACGACACCTTTATTTAATCTGACATCTGACCCCTGGTTTATTCAGAGATTTAGCAACCATTGAATCTCCCTGTCGAATAATAATTTTTGAACCATAGTTATAATCAAGAGACCTCCCGAATACCGTGAGATTAAAACTCTAATCAATGGTTGTCGCTAAGTCTTTGGTTCTTTCACTTAACTCACTTTTGATCACGAGACTTGGCAACAATATTGAAACTTTAAATTATGAACTTAACTCATAACCATGAGTTTCATCAGGAGACAACGCGATTGTGTAGTCTCAAAGTTGCCAAACAAAATAACTAACTCTGCTTTGATCAGGAGACAATGCGACTATCGTTGGATTATTTCTTAGATCAACAGTCTATGTCAGGTCTTAGAACCATTTTGGCATATTCCATTTTATCAAGAGACTACTCGACCAAGGCTTTTTCGCCAAGTCTCCAAATCATAAAGAATATTTGGTTTTTCTTTTGAGACTTGGCGACTAAGAAGTAAGCACATGCACATAATACTCAACTTTAGTCATGAAAAAAGGTAACATAAAAATAGAACCATCTTGGGAGTTTTAGGGCTTAATGCATTTCGAATGAAAATGACCTAAGGGTTTAGGGTTTTCTGACCTTTTCAAAGAGATTTAAGGCTAGAGCATTACATGCAGAAGTATGAAAACAACTTTCAATATGAATTTTGACCTTCTAAGCAAAAGAATGACAAACACTTCAAAAAATTTCAAGGTAAACACTGAAACAGGAGATACAACCAAAAAGTCTCACTGGAGAGACCCTTAGCCTAGGGAATGTTGCGCTCACCAGAGGAGGGATAATAAACCACATTTTTGGGTATGCATGCCTAGAAGGCTTTAAAACATGCAAAATATTAGTCCCACATTGATGCAAAAATGGACAACCAAGCTATTTAATAGATTAAAAACTTACATTGTAATGTGGAGAAAGATCCCGGAGGCTCTAGACGATGTTCCCACGCGTAGGAGGTGCCTTGGTTTTCATGCCAGGAAATCAAATTCAAAAGAAAACATGTTTTGGTGGGACCTGCATAGTGGAGATGGTAACATGTGGAAAACCAGTAGAATTCTAAGATTCGAAGATAGAAGTCAACAAGTCGCACACCTGATCTACAGACTTAACCATGGTCAGAGTTAACATTACGAGATTCAAAGATAGCAGTCAACATGCTGTGAACCAGATCTCCAGATGTCAGCAGGTAAGTTCGAATCATTCTGGGATTCAGCTCAAGCCATCAGATCAGATCAAGATCAAGGGTTGTCTCACGATCTCCCAATCTAACCATGGTCAAGGAAATAATTCTGAGATCTAGAGATACACTAGTCTCCTAATCTCTAGATCAAATCAGGGTCAGAGTGGAGTTAAGGTCAAGTTTATTCTGAGATTCAGAGATCCAAGGTTGTCTCCAAGTCTCCAGATAAATCAAGGGTCAGTGCTAGCATTCAGATATCTAGAGATACACTAGTCTCCCAATCTCCAAATCAACCCAGGATCAGAGCGGGGTTAAGTTCAAGTTTATTCAGAGATGCAGAGATCAAAGGTTGTCTCCAAGTCTCTAGATAAACCCAGGGTCAGCACCAACATTCAGAGATTTAGAGATACACTAGTCTCTAAATCTCTAGATCAAATGAGGGTCAGAGTCAGGTTAAGGTCAAGTTTATTAAGAGATTCAGAGATCAAAGGCTTGTCTCCAAGTCTCCAGATAAACCCAGGGTTAGAAAGATACTTCTGAGATCCAGAGATAAGCTAGTCTCCCAATCTCTAGATGAACCCGAGGTTAAAGATGGGTCTAATTCAATTTTATTCAGAGATTCAGAGATCAAATGTTGTCTCCAAGTCTCCAAATCTAATCAGGTTCAAGGAAAGTATTCAGAGATCTAGAGATAGATGAGCCTCCTAATCTCCAAATCGAATCATGGTTAAATTTGAGTTCAAGTTGAGTGCATTCAGAGATCTAGAGATAGATCTTGTCTCCAAGACTCTAGATAAATCCAAGGTCAATAAAATGATATAGAGATCTAGAGATAAAGGTAATCTCCCAATCTCTAGATAAACCCAAGGTCAAGAAACTCATTCAGATATTAGGAAATAAAGGCAGTCTCTGAATCTCCAAATGAACTCAGGTGGACTTGAGAGTGAACCAGCACATGACAAGTGGCAAAATCTGGTGAGTTATGGGAAAAATATGCATAAAAGAGAGACAATTCAAGACAAAAGTGCAAGAATAAATATATAAAGTGCAAGAATAATAAAAGAGATAAAAGACTATAGTTAAAAGAAAATTTTCAAAGATTAAATTGCCACAGAGACAAGAAATGTAAGGTTTATTCTGCATAGTCTTATAATTTTTTCAAAACATTGCATATATTTATTTTTAAAACATGAAGGAGTATTCATGAGAGGAAATTTTCAAGGGCAGAATGAAATCAGATTGCAAAGTCATGCTTGAAGATTTTCATATTTTGAAGAGGCGAGTAGAATCAAGTTTGTTAGAAAGAATGATTGCATTTCAAAGGCATTTCAAAGGAGAGAAATCAAATCAGATTTTTGGAGGAAAGAAGATATTTGCAGAGGTTTCTCACAAACAGACAGGTGTCAATTGAGGTTAATTTTGGTTTTATTATTCTATATATCTTCTGTCTTCTCCATTGTTACAAGCATGGCAAAATTAATACTGTTGGGTAGTTTTATGATTCTGAGTCTATTTTCAAAAGCTCTTGTCATTATGATGTATTGAAACATAGGGATTTTAATGAGAATACAGTAGGAATTCTATTGCAAGAGCACCCTCTAGCACATGAACACTTATGGAGATTGTTAACTCTTGATATATCCAATGTACCCTTGACCCTAAGGATTCAAAGGAATCTTATAGTTTAGATGATTAGAGTTTGTTCATCTTTAAGATCCAAATGTAAGACCTAGTTACAAGTTTGGTCATTTATAAGCCACTTGATACAATATGGTCATTGGGATCAATAAATGATTGCTTCTAGGATAGTTAAGATTTTTTAGGATTGATGTTTATAATAAGATAGGTCTGCCCCTAGAGGCCCAAGTTATTTTCTAAAGTCATATTGCACTTTAGTTGCAAAATTGCAAAATTGAAAAAGTTGCTTAATTGCAACTTTGCTCTTTGTTAGCAACTTTTTGAAAAAAAGTTGTAATCCTTCCCCCAACGGCTAATTAGTTCATAACTGTTGTAAAAAAATTGGGGATGGCCTTCTTATCCCTCACAGGTGGGTAGAAGGTGACATGATGTAATTTTTTGCTCAATCAATAAAAATATAATTGTTTTCCTGCATTTTTCGTGACACCAGTGAATTGTACGACCAAGTACAGGTCTGGATCTGCACAAAACTGATTGGATGTGATTATCCTATGAACTAGATTTCAAATGCAATTGGTTTGAGGGAAAAATACCATCTACAACTCAATTTATCGGGTTTTTAGTCTCTACAACCCGTTTTATCTTCATTTCAAAGGGTTTGTGTATTGTTTTGATTGGCTAGAACATTTCCACCATGGTAATCGACTCACCTCTGGTGGAAAAATCCCTCATAGAGTACATTCAATTATTATTTTATTAGTGTTTTCTTCCATGCAGGGAAATGGCCGTATGGACGCGCCCTAGGTGTATATTCTGTATGCACCTTTCCTATGACTGCACATTTGTGAATAACTCCAAAACAACAGAGCACCAAGGTCTATAACTCAGGATTTAGGGTTGTTTGGACATCCCCTAGTTGATCCAATAGGTTTTAGGAAGAAATCTCATCATATAAGAGTACTTCCTTATTTAATCAAGGCCTAATTATCCCTTTAGACCAGTCTTCAAACCTTCAATTCCAAGCTTGGTACTATGCTTCAAGTCTTGGTGCTCCGGGAGTAGATGTAACTTTGTAAAGGGTATTTGGATCTATCATTAAAACCCCATTTCCTTTGGAAGTTTCCAAAGTTATCTTGACTGTACTGCCTGGACAGGGCTACAAGCCTAGACTGGACTGTCTAGTGCATATACTAGTAAAACCCCAATCAGTGTGTTTGGGTGGAAGTTGAGGGATTATTTGATCTCCCTCATGATGTCTAAGATCCCTATTCACGTATGTGTGGACTAGAAACCTTTGTGGTCATTATTGCACTAAATTTGGTATATTAAATCCTTGAGGATCCACTTCAAAATGTACTCTTATAGGCCATTCACCATTCCTAGGTCCATGAGGGGTATTGGGAATATGTTTCATGCCAATTTCTAAAGGGTGTGAGTGCCAGGGTTGATCATCCCTCATTGAGGGGAGTTAGATACAGTGATTGGAAAGGTAGAACCTTGCCACTTGCATAAAGTGGTATCGGAGCACCTAAGATCCTTAGGTCAGAGACTTGCTTACCACCATGTCAGGAGATGAAGAAGGAGGGATGTCTTCAAGGATGAAAAATGTAGATATTTTTAAGCGCTTGAGCGAACAAAGACTAAGGCAGGATACACAAAGATACATAGAGATGCAACGAGTAATGGATGAAGTAGAAAGGATTAAGGAAGAGATTCATAAGAAGACTAGTGCCAACTCTGAGGATGTTGAGGAAGGGAGTGAGGAAGAACCCCTTCAGCAGGAAGAAGAAGAAGAAGTCTCTGTAGAACAAAGGCTGCTAGTGAAGACTCTCAAATCCATGGAGAGGAGAACCATGGACTCTAAGCTTGACTTACCCACCTATGATGGGAAGATGGATCCTGATGCTTCCATGGAGTGGGTAGATGCCCTCTCAAGTTTTTTGATTATGAAGGTATCCCTGAGAATCAGAGGATAAATATGGCAAAGTCAAAACTCAAGGGCTCTGCACTTACATGGTGGAACTTCACTCAAGATGACAGGGTGAAGAGTGGAAAACAATGAATCACCACTTGGAAGAAGATGGTGAGAAAAATCAGGGAAGCATATGTCCCTGAGGACTATGAAGTCCAACTCCATAAAAGGAGGATGAGTTTGAGATAGAAAGAGATGAATGTCTCATCATATATTGAATAATTTCAGAGGCTTGTCATGAAGACCAATATGATAGAGCCAGAATGTGTAAAACTTTCAAGGTACATGCAAGGTTTGAAGATCTCCATTCAAGATGAATTGAGCCTAACTAGTCCTACAATAGTACAACAATGCTTTCAATTATCATTAAAGGTGGAGGATAAATTCAATAGAAAACAAGACCAAGTGAATAGGGGCAGAGGCTGCAGCAACAACAATAACTTCAATAAAAATTTCAAAGGTAGAGGTAACTCTTGGAATAGGGGACATTCAAGTAATAGCAGCAAACCTTTTGATCAAAACCAATCAGAGAGGAATGAGACCATTGCAAGAGGAAATTTCCGAGGTAGGAGACCCTTTGGCAGAGGAAGAGGAAATGGTCCCTTGAGATGTTACCACTACAATCAACTTGGACACCATGCTGGAAGATGTCCTAAGAAAGGGCACAATAATCAGGGAGAAAGAATAGCACAACTAATTCATGAAGACAATCAAGGGGACAATCCAAATCCTAGAGACCTAGAACTAGAAGAAGGCATAAATATGATGATGAGGCAAACATTTATGCAAGTACCATAGACCGTGGAGACATCACAAAGAAATAATTTATTCAAGACAAAGATAAAGTGCCAAGGAAAGGTATGCAACTTGCTTATAGATTCTCATTCAACTGAAAATATGGTTTCTAAGGAAATGGTACAAAAGTTAAATTTGAATAAAGTTCCCCACCCTTGTCCTTATCATGTATATTGGCTCACCAAAGGGCAGCAAACTTTAGTAACTAAACAAGCATTAATAGAATTCTCCTTAGGTTACTATAAAGACAAAGTCTTATGTGATTTCATTGAAATGGATGCTTTCCACCTCTTGTTAGGAAGGCCTTTGGCAGTATGATGTGGATGTCACACATAACTGCAGAAAAAGACTTACACCATTGTCAAAGAAAGAGTCACCTATACCATGAAGCCATTGCTTGATCAAACAGCAAACATAGAGTCCACTGTTGTAATCATTGGTAGAAAGGAAATGGAAAAGACATTGAGGGAATCAGATAATGAAGGGTATGTGTTGGTTTTGAAACCCAAAGACAATGAAGTCTCCAAAAAGATAGAAACCATACCAAGTGAAATCAAAGAACTACTTGATAAATACAATGATGTAGCCACAAATGAAGTACCCTCTACCTTCCCACCCTGGAGAGATATTACTCACCAAATAGACCTCATGCCTAGTGCTTCCCTACCCAATAAGGTACCCTACGAGTTGAGCCCTGATCAGAATGCTGAGATCTCAAGACAAATCAAGAAGATGCTAGAAAAAGGATTGACACAAAAGAGTTTAAGCCCATGTGTTGTCACATCAGTCCTAACACCCAAAAAGGATGGAAAATGGAGGCTTTGCATGGATATTAGAGCCATAAACAAGATCACAATCAGATATAGATTCCCTATCCCAAGGATAGAGGACTTGCTAGACCAACTTGGAAATGCTTGCTACTTCTCAAAAATAGATCTAAAATATGGTTATCATCAAATTAGAATAAGGCCTGGAGATGAATGGAAGACTGCCTTAAGACCACTGAAGGCTTATATGAATGGCTTGTAATTCCATTTGGGCTAATCAATTCTCCAAGCACATTCATGAGGCTCATGAATGAGATATTCTCTGATTTTATTGGCAAATTTATTGTTATTTATCTTGATGACATTCTGATTTTTAGCAGCAACAGGGAGGAACATTTAACCCACTTGGAGAAGGTGTTGAGAAGACTTCATGATCACAAGTTGATCATCAACTTGGAGAAGTGTACATTCATGCAAAGAGAACTCACCTTCTTTGGATTTGTCATATCCAAAGGAACCTTGAAAAGGACCCAAGCAAAGTAGAAGCAATTGTGAATTGGCCATCTCCCAAGAACCAAGGTGATGTGAAAATTTTGCATGGTCTTGCTACATTTTATAGGAAATTTATAAAGAATTTCAGTCATGTGTGTGCTCCAATGTTAGACACAATTAAAGGAGGTAGAAAAACTAAATTTGTTTGGACAAAGGATGTTGATGATGCTTTTCAGTACTTGAAAAATAGGGTAGCACAATATCCTATCCTAACTCTACCTGATTTAAACAAGGTTTTCACTGTGGAAATAGATGCAAGTAATCTAGAAATTGGTGTTGTTTTGAGTCAAGAAGGGAAAGCTATAGCCTTCTTCTCTGAAAATTTAAATGATGCTAAGAAAATATATTCTACTTATGATCTTGAATTATATACAGTAGTGTGGGCCCTCAAGAAATGGAAGCACTACCTCCTACCTAAGGAATTTGTTGTCTACACTAACAACCATGCTCTAAGTTTTCTGAATTCACAAGAGAAGCTTAGTGTGAAACACATCAAATGGATGGAGCAATTACAGTCCTATACCTTCACAATAAAGCACAAGAAAGGAAAAGAAAACAAAGTTGCAGATTCCCTCAATAGGAGAGTGGGTTTGGTAGAAGAAGTTCAGTTTTCAAGCATGGGAATTAATTCTTTGAAACACTTATATGTAGATGATTCAGATTTTGGGGAAGCCTACAAGGTTTGTACTACTCTCTCTGGAAAATATCATACTGATTTTATAGAATATCTAAT
>MU225567.1:4551413-4573922 GCA_018584345.1 Thuja plicata
ATACTGTGGAGGTATGAGTGGTCATTTTGGCATAGACAAGACCATAGAATTAGTAAAGATAAGTTACCATTGGCCCAAGATGACTCTTGATATTAAGAATTTTGTTCAGTCTTGTACAATTTTTCAACAAGCCAAAGGAGTCACCACAAACCAAGGACTCTGCCAGCCTTTACCAATACCTTCTAGGTCGTGGGAATCAATCTCAATCAACTTTGTCATGGGTTTACCAAGAACTAAGAAGGGATTTGACAATATCTTTGTCATAGTGGACAGATTTAGCAAGATGGCACATTTTGTCCCTTGCAAGAGCAAAAATTATGCCTCTCACATTGCAGAACTCTTTTTCAAGGAAGTAGTTAGACTTCATGGACTCCCAAAGACTATAGTTTCAGATAGGGATGTTAAGCTCCAAGGCCACTTTTGGAGAACACTCCACAAGAAATTGGGTACAAATCTGTCATACAGTTCAGCCTATCATCCCCAAACGGATGGCCAAACAGAAGTAGTCAATAGATCCTTGGGAAATCTATTAAGATGCCTTACCAAGAAACACTCACAAGGTTGGGATGTTATCTTGCCCCAAGCAAAATTTGCATTTAATGACTCCATCAATAGGTCTAGTGGCAAGACTCCTTTCCAAAAATTTTATGGAGTGCATCCTAGAAGACCATTGGATCTTTCTGATCTACCTTCTGATTACAAAATCAGTGCTCAAGGAGAAGACTTTTCTAACTTCATTTCACAAGTACATAAGGAAGTGAAACAAAAACTAGAGCACACCACTCTCAAATACTAGGCAAATGTTGATAAAAGAAGAAGGGAAGTCCATTTTCAAATAGGGGATAAGGTATGGGCTTATCTCAGACCAGAAAGACTTCCAAAAGGGAGACACACCAAGCTTCGTATAAATAAAATTGGACCATGTATAGTTCTGCACAAAATGGGTGACAATGGATATGAGATCTCTCTCCCTCCCACACTTTTTATTTCTCCTATTTTTAATGTTGCAGATTTGACTCTTGTTAAAGATGATGCAAGTTATTCTATGATTCATACATATGTTGATGACTCTCTAGATGATACCTATGTTACCAATCTTCCTCCAAGCACGCCGATTCAACTCGACAAGATCCTCGTAACCAAAGAATGGAAGAAGACTAGAAATCATACTTATATGCAGAATTTGGTTAAGTGGAAGGGGCTTCCTTATATAGATGCTACATGGCTGACAAAGGACCAGATCAAAGCCCATGGATCCACCATAGACGTCCTCAACTCAAGTGGGAACTTGAGCTCTATTTCTCATGGAGAGTATGGTGCAGGAGCACCCTCTAGCACATGAACACTTGTGGAGATTGTTAACTCTTGATACATCCAATGTACCCTTGACCCTAAGGAGTGAAAGGAATCTTATAATTTAGATGATTGGAGTTTGTTCATCTTTAAGATCAAAATGTAATACCTAGTTACAAGTTTGGCCATTTATAAGCCACTTGATACACTATGGTCATTAGGATCAATAAATGATTATTTCTAGGATAGTTAAGAGTTTTTAGGATTGATGTTTATAATAAGATAGTTCTGTCCCTAGAGGCCCAAGTTATTTTCTAAATTCATATTGCACTTTAGTTGTAAAATTACAAAAGTTGCTTAATTGCAACTTTGCTCTTTGTTAGCAACTTTTTGAAAAGTTGTTGTAATCCTTCCCCCAACAGCTAATTAGTTCATAACTGTTGTAAAACCGTTGGGGATGGCCTTCTTAGCCCTCACAGGTGGGTAGAAGGCGACATGATGTAATTTTTTTCTCAATCAATAAAAATATAATTATTTTCCTGCATTTATCGTGACACCAGTGAATTGTACGACCAGCTATAGGTCTAGATCTACAAAAAACCGATTAGATGTGATTCTCCTATGAACTAGTTTTCGAATGCAATTGGTTTTAGGGAAAAATACCATCTACAACTCAATTTATTAGGTTTTTAGTCTCTACAACCCGTTGTCTTCATTTCAAAGGGTTTGTGTATTGTTTTGATTGGCTAGAACATTTCCACCATGGGAATCGACTCATCTCTGGTAGAAAACTCCATCATAGAGTAATTTCAATGATTCTTGTATTAGTTTTTTCTTCCATGCAGGGAAATGGCCTTATGGATGAGCCCTAGGTGTATATTCTGTATGTATGCACCTTTCCTATGACTGCACATTTGTGCATAACTCCAAAACAGCAGAGCACCAAGGTCTATAACTCAGGATTTAGGGTTGTTTGGATATCCCCTAGATGATCCAATAGGTTTTAGGAATAAACCTCATCATATAAGATTACTTCCTTCTTTAATCAAGGCCTAATTAGCCCTTTGGACCAGTCTTCAAACCTTCAATTCCAAGCTTGGTACTATGCTTCAAGTCTTGGTGTTCTGGGAGTAGATGTAGCTTTGTAAAGGGTATTTGAATCTGTCATTCAAATCCCATGTCCTTTGGAATTTTCCAAAGTTATCTTTACTGTACTGCCTGGACAGGGCTACAAGCCTAGACTGGATTGTCTAGTGCATATACTAGTAAAACCCCAATCAGTGTGTTTGGATGGATGTGTAGGGATTATTTGATCTCCCCCATGATGTCTAAGATCCCTATTCACCTTTGTGTGGACTAGAAACCTTTGTGGTCATTATTGCACTAAATCTGGTATATTGAATCCTTGAGGATCCACTTCAAAATGTACTCTTATAGGCCATTCACCATTCCTAGGTCCATGAGCGGTACTGGGAATATGTTTCATGCCAATTTATAAAGGGTGTGAGTGTCAGGGTTGATCATCCCTCATCAAGGGGAGTTAGATCCAGTGATTTGAAAGGTAGAACCTTGCCACTTGCATCAAATTCCTTTTGCATATATGTGATGTCTTCATGTGCTTGTCTTTGAATTATTGTGTATTAAATCTGTAAGGTATTTTAAATACACTGTTTATAAGGTATCTGTGAGATTGTTTTTTATGTTTCTTTCAAGAAGAGAGTAAATCTTAAGGGTAGTTTCAGAGAGTTCCAGACTTTCATAAGAATTTGATACATAGATATGGGAATGAGAGGGTGAGTTGTAAGGCATTTCACTTGGGTTATGAGTGTGTTGTTATTAATAATTTTCTATGGATATATCTTCTATTGACTCTTTGCCCAATGAATAAGGCACTGGTCCTTACTGGTCTAGCAGTGATCATCATCAATCCATAAAAATATTGAACAATGTTTTTATTTTCTTCTTAAGAGCATAGATGTTTAGGATCTGTATTGAAGAATACAAACATTATTTCTGATTTATTAAATAATTGAATCCGTTAAGTTAGCATGTCTGAGCCTCTAAGCTCAAAGAGAAGAAGGATGAAAATCCTTAATCCACTGTCTGATTTATTGAAACAATAAGTCAAGAGGTACACCTGCCTGAGTCTGTGGAGCTCGAAGTAGAAGGAGGATAAAATACTCATCAATTTTTCATTTTACTTGCAAGAATCATGAGTTGGGAGTCATAGAGTCAAGCATTGATGCTTCATATAAATTCTACAAGAAAAAATGCAAACAAACTGCTCCTTGAAAACAACAACAAAAACTTCCTTAAGTCTAGTTACAAAATTCTTACAAGATTGAATCTTATATGTTCTCCAGTGGAAGATACATTACAATGGATAACAAGGAACAATAGTAATTGAACTTATTATAAGCACATTCTCCAAATGTTGATTACAGTTTGTCATTTATGTATCTACAACTGATTTCATCTATGTTAACTCCACACTTCACAATATATCATGTATTGCTATACAAACCCTATTATCATACCATATATGTTATCTATATATCATTTCTTAAGTAAATTTTCCAATATATATCTAAATTGCAATACAAACTTATTAATTAAGTTGGTCAAACAAGATGTAGCATTTTAATCAAAGACTATCACTCCAAATATCAATCTCAGATGTGTGTGAAGAGAAGATGTAATGTATGAAGCATTGTAACACCAATACACACACCCCTCAAGATCTTGAATCTTTTCCATATACACTACACACCACTACAAGGACCAAAAATATTTTGGTTTGGAGCAAAAAGGATGAGCTTGATAATTGAGTTGGCCAAACAGTAATGAAAACCTGCAAAATTGTTGCCATTACAAAGCATTTATATCAGTTGATCATCGTGCAAATATACTATCAAATTTCAAAATTAATACACCTAGCAGAAATAAATGTAGAGCATTATTATATGATGTTACTATGTTTCCCTAGAGAACCAATGTACATAGCATTACAAATTCATCTATGGAGAAACCTAGACATCCAAAACTGGCATATAACATCTTCTATCATAAATCTATAATATTCTTCAATAGTCAGACAAAATGTGCTAATGTACCAAGATGTGAAGCAAAAATCCTTAACACAGTTTGTCAAATTGCTCTCTAGAATAGTAATACTTAGCTATTTACACGATAGACAATAAGACCACCTCCAAAACTATGGAAATAAAGTGCAAGCATAAAGAGTACCTCTTACAAGTTTCTCAAAAAGTCTATGCAAGATAATGATATCATATATGTACATCCTTTATGTTATAATAATCTACAATAATTAGAGAGCATTCCTCCAAGACATTGTATCTATCTTCTAGAGATAAAGTGTAACAAGTTTGACATCAATGATAACAAAAATATCTATATATGTGCAACAATACTAGGTTAAATTAGTTGGATTTATATGAGGTGACTATTTTTATTTTATTTTTTATGAATAGTCCAACTTTATTAACAAAGAAATAAAATACAACTAATCACAATAAAAAGACAAGGGACATAGAGTCACCCCACAGAATCAAATGGGGATTAAGCCTGGAACTAACAAAGCAGATCAAAATAAAACTAAGCCGCTAAGTGACTAGAACTATGCCTGGAAAAGGAGGAGGTTCTTGATCATCCTATCTCCCCCATACATTAGTGGGGGTGGGAAGGGGGTCCAAAATGGACCACATTGCTTTAAATTCTACTTATTCTTCTTCTTCAGTTGTATCTTTACTAGTGGGATAAATTGCCAAAGCCAGTCACGAGAGCCACTTAGAGGAATTGGGCCACCCAAAATCACCACCTTAACCCCATCCAATACCACCAGGAGCCGAGGAGCCAGGATTGGAAATGGGCCAACCAGAAGCGAAGCCACCCCTAGGTGGCGAGGTAGAGCCACAACACTGAAAATATTTGCCCCCACCAAAAGGGGAGGGGGACCAGGAGTAAGACATGCATGAGCAATGAGAGAAATAAATACATAACTATTGTCTGTTGTGAGGTGGGGTATGCTTATTAGAGGCAACTTTGACCACCATACAAGGGGCATTTTTCCTAATGGTGAAGTAATTCCTAAAGGTGGTCCACCTCCACGAGTACCTTGTTGGCCTCTACTTGAATCTACAACATCACATTATTACATATACATGCATTAGCATACAAGGAAATATTAATATCTAATTGTGTATGTGAGAAAGGCACAAAGTTTATATATTTCCCGATACTGAATAGGATGTCCATCCTAAAATCATGTCAAATCTATGTGAAGTTAAAAGGAAGTTTGGGCGAATCTCCAAGCAACACCATATGCCAAGAGAAGGGTTCAGGCCAGAAAAGTCTGAAGAAATCATGAATCCATGCCTAGAGTTGTTGACCTCTTCTGCAAAGCCAAAATATGTGAACAAAGGTCTCAAGAAGACCAAAGAAAGGACATCAGGAATATGGAACCCTTATGTGCCCAAGGAAAGAGCTCATAGGCAAACCTTGGAAAAGAATACACCAGGAAAACTGAGCCAACTTGGGTTAGGAAATAGAAGACTATATGGTGTCAAATCTGCATCTCCAGATAGATAGGGAGGAATGCAACTTCCAACACTAGTTAAAGGTTTGAACCATGGGAAAATGAGGCAATAGCCAGAGGTATTCCATTTTGGGCTTGTAGTGGGAGAACAAGGTGTTGGGAAACCAACGCCAATCCTTCTACTAGAGCTTAACGAGATGAATACCTAGCTTGTGTAGTATATTCAAAGGTAATACCCAAACAAATAGATCAAAAGTTTGACGATCTAACTGAGGTAAGCATAACCATTTTTGTAAATATTCCCAAGTGAGAAAATTCATAGTAACACAAGAAAATAAATCCTTTGGCATCTTAATGTCTTTCTTGTTAAATCGGAGAGCATGCAAGCCAGGAACTCTGGCCAAAGGCAAACCCTAGGCTTGGACAAGGGGAGACCACCACAAATTATGTTTATTGAAAGAAATCCCATCATGCAAACCATCTCCATCCTATTGGAGCCAAGGATTAACAACCTCCCAAGCCCACCAAATATACTTATTGCGACGAAGCTACTTTGAGAATGGTTGGAAAATCAATCACCTTCCAAGTCGATCTGTCAACAGGATGACTTGAAGAAATGCAATACCTAAGAAGAATCTTCCAAGCCTCCATTCTTGTAGTAGATCTGATGACCCATTTGGAACAAAGGGTCAAGCCCTTCTTTTGGGTAGAGAGGATACCAACACCTCCAAAGTCTTGTGGGAGACAAAAACAAATTCCCACGAAACACAGTGAAATTCATGTTGGTCTGCTTTATAGGACCAAACAAAATCCTTGAGAATATTTTCAAGTTTGAGATAAGAAGCTTTCAAAGTATCTTAGCAAGAGGATAGTAAACATGAGTCACAGTAAGGACTTTCAAGCAAATATAGAATTTAGCAGCCAACGAAAGGGGTAATGTAATCCAATAAGCCAACTTTTTCTCAATCCTGGCAAGGATTGCATTTCAAAGGTCAATAGAAAATCCCTAGAAAGAAAAAGGGATACCTAGAAAGTGAAAGACTTTGTCATGATGAATCCACTTCCACACATACTAGAGAATCCAAGAATGGGAAAAGAGAAAGGATTGATGGTAGCATTGCATCTTTCGCCATTGAATTGCGGACCTAGAAGCTTGGAAAAAGGTATACAAATACTGAAAAGCCTCCTGAACATTCTCATCATCCTCGATCAAAGTGAGGAGGATTCATCTGCAAAATCACCATTGACAAGATGAGAATGTGATTCAAGCAGGGAAATTCCCCGAACTCAACCCACTGAAATAGCATAGGCCAAGAGATAGCCAAAGCCATCAATGAGAAGAACATGCAAAGGAGAAAGAGGGAAACTTTATCGAATAGAGTGATGAAGACCAAAAGAAATGGAATGTCAAACATTAATGGTGATCGAATCCAAAGCATCACTAGAAAGAATCGAGACAGATTGCATGAAATAGAGCCACAGCCCTAAGGCTTGAGGATCACAAGAATGAAAGGCCATTCAATGTGATTGTAAGCTGTGGAAAAATCAATTTTAAGAAAAAATGCATTCTGTTTGGAATGAAAAGACAATTTCATTCCTTCCCAAATTGCAATGATATATCCAAAATGAACTTGGACTTAAAATAAACCCATTCTACTCCGAGCATACAATCTAAGGTAAAAGGTGTCTGATTTTCAATGCTAATGTTTTGGCAATGATTTTTTAGGAGACATTGATAAAAGTGATGGGCCACCAATTATAAGTATCCTCGAGATCACCATCTCTAGGTATAAATTTAATATTGCCTTTATTAATAATTTTCCCCAAAGATTGAGAATGAAAAGGCCTCAGGATAGACCTTATGCAAGTTGAGACCCACAAAAGACTAAAAGGCTTTGTAAAATTCACAAGGAAATCCATCACACCCAAGGGCCTTAAATTCTATGCCATGGAAGTAATAGCTTCCTTGAGATCCTCAAGAGAGATTAATTGGTCACAAATAACCTTCTCAAACTTAGAAAGTCGAGAAGCGACGACCGCAAGACAATCCTCCAAGGCTTGTTCTCGAGTCAAGGAATTTCCCTACACAGTGAAAACCTTCTCATATTATTTGGCAAAGCCCTAAAGAATATCTGGTAGCTCAGATAGCAACATGGTGCCTTCCAATATAATTATTTTGATACCAGGAGAGGAATGAAAAGCCCCAAGTGCCAAGAAACTTATTTGGAAGCCTGATCCCCAACTTTGAGCCAATGAAGTCTGGCTTTGATCTGAGAGCCATGAGAAGCATGTTGATTTGCAATATTTTTTTGATGGAGGAGGTGAACAACCCGGACTTGCAAGTCAGGGTTGAATGGGTTGTAAGCGAGAGATTTAGAAGCACCCTGCAAGTCCTTAGTGGTAGCATCATATTACTAATGGAAAAACATGGCCGAATGTCTGCCATGGATGCACAAATACTGATTTGTATGCTCAATGGAAGCATTCCACAATTCAAACGACCAAACTTGTTTGAGTTGGATGTAGTTAAAGATCTATTGGAAATGGGTAATCGTAGGTGGATGACTCAACAAAGACATGTCCAGGAATGATTATCAACTGACATGAGAACCCAAACCATTCTCTACATGGGATCAAACCCGTGAGAGATGATGACAGAATGCCAATGTGGAGATATGAGAGTAACCAAACCACTACAACCAACTTTGTGTTCTGCGTCGAAAACAAGACTATCGGGCCAAATAACATGGCATGTAGCATGAAGCATGAAATTTGCAATCTTCACTTCTTGTATACACAAAATATTGATACTGGAGTATCTATAATGAGTATCCCTTATAAAATACATTCTGGTGAGGTCTCTAAGACTTCTAGCATTCCATTAGATAAAATTCATTGATCATATGCTTGGATTTTGTCCTTGTCTTCAAGGGAGGAGAAACTATTCTGCAAGAAATTTGAAGTTGGTCGAAAACTAGGATACGACTTTCCTGGAATCACCCAATGTTTCTTAGGTCCTTCATTTCAAAAAAATTCCCACCCATGATGACGAGAGTGGTGAAATGAATTTGTTTGAGCAGAAAGCGTTGAAGCAACTTGAGGAGTACAAACCCAAACAAAATGGGGAATCGAAAACTCAAACTTCTTCCCCTGATTATCAGGGTTACAAAATTCACCTCTTGAGCCTTTAGAGGAGGTTGTGAATGAACTAGTTCCACAAGAGGACTTTGTGAAGAAGAAACCATAGACTTCTTACACACAAAGACCTCGACATTCTTTCCTTTATGAAATGTGGTTCATCCATCATTTGGCATAGAACCCTCAAAGAACGCAAGGAAGCCACCTCTTTCTAGGGAGATTTCATCCCAGGAGTCACACGAGTACAATACTTTATCATGTTCTCAAATGATTGGCATTGATAGCAAGTGTTGGGAAGATTGATATATAGAACTCATTGGGTAAAACGTCTACCACCCACTTGAATCTCTATAGTTTCCTCGAGGTCGTAAGACAAGTCAACCTCAACATGGACCCTTTTTTAAGGGTGGGCATGAAAAAGGTGGCCAGGTTCCATGTAAACAACCCAACCAAGGGCTTGAGAAATGGCTTGCGAAAAATGCTAGATTGGAAAAGGCAAACCGAAGAAGTCTACCCACTTGGGGACATTAAGTTTTTCTCATCCGAAACGGTAAAGTCTTGCAACCAAGGTTGACAAACCAATATAGATGATCACACAAACCAAAGCCCACTCTTGACGATGCCCTTGATGTGGGCTGGGTTGGAAAAATTGGAATAATAAAAAACCCTTAGTGAGGATAGTAACTCCATCGAGATAGACTCCATGAGGAGCCCAACCTTTGGAAATCCAATTACGCAACATGCCTTTAAGTGGAACCCTACCCACAAAATAACCTATCATAGTATGATTTTCAACCTAGTCAGAGGCATTATTAAAATTATACATAGGAAAAAAAATCAAGTCTTCCAAAAGCCGTACCTCATGAAACACCTTTAGAACAAACTTGCAAGGACACTTGTTCAAAGGTGCCATAATCACTCGATGCTAAAACTCCACCACCATCATCAACTGTTGGTTTGAAGTTGGTCGAAGCAATAATAAAAGGCCAAGATCTCATAGTACATGCAGTGTGAAAGAGGGTAAACCCAACAGGCAGACTATCAGTATGAGAAATCCTAGTAGAGCTCCTCAACCATCTATTAGGTTATATTAGATTTATTTAGTTTTATAAGAACATTGTTGCCATAGGTCATTTTGATTATCTTTCAATTATGAAATATAAGTTTGATTAGAAAATATATAGCTAAAAGGGTACATATTTGACACTAGAGATTTTTATAAGAAGACAAATTGATAGTTCCATAAAATGATTAATTTTTTTTCTTAATCATAATAAGATAAAATTAGATATTTCTTCAAATTATATTTTGAAATCTATTTTATGTACATTTATCTTATAACATGACTCAAAGGCTAATAAGAATGTCATATTTAGGATTAAAATAAAATAGACACTAATCATGAGTTGTTAAGAAAGGGTGTTGTACACCTTACACAAAGAATTGTTTAATTATGTAAAATAAATATATTTTCCGAGTGCATCTAAATGTGTTTAGCACTTAAATATTTATTTGGGTACACTTACAAAAAATAATGATATCGATGAGACATTTTATGTGTATGAGAGATGAAAAAAATACTTAATAATGAAAAAATCACTACTAAAAATTAAATATTAAATTGAATGCTAAGTGTTACATTCATTCTCATGAGAGATGGGTTCGTGTAATATGGGTCAACGATTTCAACTCAAAATACTACATACTTGAACAATATCACAAATTGACTTGCTGTGGAAAATATCTCCTACTTATAAATTAAAAATTCAACCCTGTAATTTGATATACTCATGTCAAGTTTATGTTGGAGACATCTATATGAAATAAAATTCAATTTTATTTTCATATAAATTTATTTCAAAAAATTTAATCTTAATCTTTCAAATTTCATGTAATCTTCACTTCATTTTTTTTAATAACTAAACTTTTTATTATAAATATCTAAAATCCCCAACAACTAAAATTTAAAAAAAAAATGATAAATAATATAAATCAAATAAGATTGCTAGAATTTCACTTTATTTCATATTACATATTTGAAATTATTGTCATGTAATCTTAAACTCATAATAATCTAAATCTTACAAACTAATATAAAATTAATCAATCAAAATTTAAAATATTAAAAAGATATTATTTCATTCAAATATATTCACATTTAAAAAAAAATATAAATATAAATAAATATATTGTCACATGTAAATATAAAATTAGTTGTAATAATAATCAAAATCTATTAAACCGTATAAAATTAGAGATACGATTTTTTTACACTTTTTATCAGATGTTTTACAACATTTAGCCGTCTTTTTTATATTGAACTAATTTAAGATTCTAAATGATAACATACATTGCTGGAGCATTAAGAAACCTCATTATAGAGTTACAGAATTAAAATCAGTTGATTCTCGTTGCTGTTGGGGACACCTTGCAAATTGATTGTTTGTGATCAAGCTGAAATTTCAAAACTTGATCAAATTATAGAAGGCAGTGAGTTACCTTCTTTTTTTCTTCCATAATACTTAGATCCGTAAAAACTGTAGTTGCTAACATAACGTGTCTAACAGAATCAGAATTCACATCATTCTGCATATCACAATAAAAAGTAGTCTCTTTCAAAATTATGGTTAAATAGTAAGAAATTGGGCAAAAAAGGAAAAGGAATAATATATTGCAAGATGGGACAAATATAGTCAAAATATTTATCCATTTCTGTTGCAGAGATAATTTCAGTGTTGCAGAATGTACAGTTGTCATAACATTTAGAATGTTTGTGAAACTAACCCTTGTTTATTATTAAAATAAAACAAATAATATAAAATATACAACCCAGTATACCACAACTTGGAAGAGATCTACTGGAAACTAAATATATTCAATGCTCATAGGAGATCTTATGAAGCTCAGGATATCAAGAGGCAGCTAAATAGAGAAAGCAATAACCGGGCGAGGTAAGTATACCATGTTTTGAAGACAAAATTTTAGACAGAAAGAAACATAGAAATTTCAAATATTAGACAATAAGAAAATAAGGAAAAGCAAATTAAATTTAAAAATACTCAGGAAGAAATTCTTCTAAAACTCCTGGATAATTACTCAAGAATCATTCCACCATTGACATGGATTATCTTTTCCCCCAAAAAATTTGCCACTTTTAAATTCTTGGTTTAATGATTTCAACAATTCAATCTAATAGATCTCTTTGATGAACAAATTTTTGCTTTTCTATATAATATTTAAAATTATTTTCTTGTCGAATTTTATTTTATTGGGCTCCGGTACTACCTGTGCTGTACCAAATAACTGTGCATACAGAAATGCAAGGTACTACATATTCAACAATATAAATGATAAAAAACTGAATAACAACCTTAAAATATCAGTAGGGTGAATGTTATAGATTATAGATAAAAGTCATATCATGTGCAATAGGATGTGTCCCAGCGTTTCTCTGAGTTTCCTGTATGGAAGGATGCAGGTACTTCGCGATACGGTTTTGTGGACAACAATTTTTTTTAGTGTATGTGGGTAGCAGAGAGACAGTACGAGGATGGCTATTAAAAATATAACCGAGACAAACAAAAAGAAGCTGAAATTTTAGCCACCCATGATTATTAGTATAAAAAGTATACAAAACATCTAAAAACCATTACTGTGAACTTGCAGGGGCACTGCTCCTGGAAGGAGTAGAAGAAGCAAAATAAAACCCCATTATGGTAAGAAAACCTAGAAAATTAAATCATGAATGCCGAAAGACCAAAATTTGCATGCTTCAGGAGGAAACATATGAATTAAGACAATCAAAGGATCTAAGAGGCATAAAAGGGGGCACAAATTATGTTGACTCTTTTAGAGAAGAGAAGAGAAGAGCAGATAGACAATCCTCCCCCTATAGACAATCCTCCCCCTTTGATCTATTTTAGCACCTTTTATCTTAAAATTCACCATTTTGATTTTTTTTTTTATAAGTTACGCACAGGTTGTTCAATCCTTAAATAGAACACACTTCTTTCAAGTACATAGGTTTCGTCTAGGAATGGAAAGCTTGTATTCTTAAAAGAACAGTCACAAGTTAAAATCCCACAGAAGTTAGAATATGTATGCCTATGAAACAATAGACTCGTTAAATAAAAAATAATAGTACTTGATAGTGTATAAATAATGACCTCCCATTTCCAAGATTTTTTCAGAAAGACCCAATGCACTTTACTTGCATACATGCCCTTGCCCTTAATCTCCCTAGATGGTATTTCTTTGGCATGGAAAACAGAATCCTTATGATTCCTACCAGATGTATCCTAATGTGTTGATTAAGCTCTTATTAATTGAAGAGAGCCAACGTAATGTGCTTATGGTGTCAGGATAATATGCATGAGACTACAAGGTAATCTACTCTTATAAAAATATCAGTAAAGGTCACAGTAGCAGTAACTATATAAAGGATACTGATGATAATAAAAGAACCTTCACCGACAAGAGAAACCTTAGAGAAATTTTGAGTGTCAAATTATTAAATAGATTTAGTGATCCATTTATATGAAGTGGAAAATTTTAGAGAGCACCATTTTCACTAACTACCCTCCCTCCCTGGAAGTACAAAGAAGTCTACTAATATAGAAAAAGCAATAAAAATCGAAGTAGCACTAATTAATGATAATAAATGGCACCTTCACTAACCATTGAAACCTTAATTTTATACTAAAGATTCAACTTCCGTCTTACCTAAACTTTAAGCTATGCTTGTAGTGTGCATCCACATAACCACAAAGCATCTCTACAAATGGAAATCTCAGAAAGTTATCTCAGAAAGTTTTCAGCCTCTTTTGCGCAATTTAAGTAGATAATGAGGAAGGAATAAAAATATATTTTCTAATGCCTATTACATTTTAAATTATAACTCCTACCAAATAATTGAAACAGAGTTTATGATTATCAATTACTGATTTATCAATTATACTTTTCAATAATATCTACATTGTCAAAACATGTTAGGCTAGCAATCCCTCGAGAAACTCTACTGTTACACCATGACATTTTCAAATTTTTACCATGTCTGAGATAGCTTTTTGACCAATGAAGTCATCAAACCTGTGATGCTCCTTTATATGCTGTGGATTAGGATTGTCTTTTCAAAGAAGCATTCACATGCCTTTTGCCATATGTTCATTTCAAACCTATAAATTACACTAGTCTAAGTGAGAAATTCTGGCTATTTTTGATATTACAAATCAAAACAACTAATCCTACTACTGATTTTGGATATTTAACTACCGACTGAAGCATAGTGCTAATCGTTGAGATTGATAGATACTAATAACCGAATAAAAATAATAAAAAAGTGTTTATTTTATCACTCAGTCCATAGTGTTCTTTAATATTCATTAGAATCGATCAAATATAAAAAAAACTATCTTGCCAAACATAATTTCTCATCAAATTTAACCCTCTAGAAATGCCTTTTCTTGTGTAATATTATTCCTCGTGAGGAAACACACGAACTCTGAAAATATATGTGTTTGGATTGTCACTCAGCTGCTCAAAAAGACAGGTGTCTCCTTCCTTTAAATTATTATCACGTACGAAATGTCTCCAACCCCCACTTAACATAGGGCTGTTATTAGCATTAATAAGGCATTGTACTTTCCATTCTTTTGAATCACCACCCAAAAGAACCACTTCGCTCCTTTGGTTTGGTAGTTGAATCAGATTTCCCCAAGATTTCCGTGTCCCCTACATTCCCAAACCATAACAAAAATTAAGTTTCTTAACCCAGCAGCTAAGTTAATTAACCGAACAAAGATTTCATTAGTTTAATAGATTCTTGTTGAACTTTACAAGTCACACAAATGCAGATCTCTACGTAAATTTCATATTAAAACCTTAGAGATCTATAGCAAAAATTGAACTACCAAGAATGGGATAAGATATTAGCTTATAATATACCTCTTTAAATCCTCTACCCCTAATTTAAATTTGAAAATAAACATAACCAAATAGAGCAGAGAATTCAATCTCACCAGCAAATATGGTCTGTTCACATTCCATGATTTCATAACCATTCTACAAAATGGTTTATCCGATTCGAAAGGAGCCGCAGACTCCATTGTCATGTGCTTCTGAGAGGGGAAATAATGTGCAGGGTTGCCTGAAACATATTGCACTTTATTGTTATATCGATTGAAACACAAACTTACAAATGTTACAGGCTCTATATTTGTACAAAACTTTGCTTACCAAGCAATGGAGATTTCTTTGTTTTTTCATTATCAGCCACTGCTTCACTCTCAACGGCAACTTCTTCATTAGAAACCATACCAAGGAATGATGGTTTCATTGTTCTTTCATATTCAGCCACTGCTTCACCCTCAACATTATTTTCCACATCAGCGATCATACCAAAGAAAGGGGATTTCCTTTTTCTTTCATTTCTACCCTCAAGGGCATCTTCCTCATCAGAAACCATTCCAAAGAATGTGGATTTCCTTTTTCTTTCATTTTCTACCACTGCTTCACCCTCAAGGGACGTATCTTCCTCATCAGAAGCCAAATCAATCAGCAATTCATTTTCTACTGATTGATTTAAACTAGGAACTTTTTTAGAAGAGCTTTTCTTAGTGGAATCAATGTTTGGTTTTTCAAAAGGAAGAGTTGGAGTTCTGATATTTTTCAAGCATCCAGATCTTCCAAACATATGAACCTCCAAGTATGACTTCCTGATGTATCTAAACAAAACAAAATCTTCCGATTGCAGGTTGTGATAATTGACAAATTCTTTCCACCCACCTCGAAATTCCACTCTCTCGTTTGCAGCATTTAACTCTACCCTCCACTCCTTCCCACCGTGGCCTTGCAACACTATATGATCATCTTCCTCATTTAAAAATTGCGAAACAAAAGGTGGAGGAATTCGCTGCATAAAACAAATACACAATTTGTGAAAAGTGGGTATGAAATTTTTAAACAATTAACAAAAATAAATTGTTCTAGGACAAATGAAACTTGCCAATTTCTCTGCAAATTCTCCAACCATAATTTTCAAGAAAGCAGCAAACTCGTCGAAGCCCTCTTTCTCATGGTACTTCCCATGGATTTTATAGCATTTCTGCGTGCATGCAGTGCATGATAGGAAGAGCTCCCCCGTTTTTTCATCTTCCATGGCGAATGCAGATGCAAAAGGCTGTAATAATCAAGGTAAACTTGGAGAGGAATAAGGTGAGCGACTCGAGAATCCCAAACTGGACGTTCATATTTGTGGTTTCGAGATTGTTGAACGGGACTAAAACTACCATTAAATTCTTATTCACAAACTCCGTACATAAGTTAATGAGGGCAGGTGAATGAGTGACCTGCACATAAATTCGATGGATGTTATTGTTAGAATTCCATCGCTGTGGAGGAAAGAGAGTGAAGAAAACGATGATGTGTTTTCTCATAATCGCGAGCAAAAAGCTTCATCAATCAAGAAATATAGATTTAAAATACCCAATGAGTTAGAGTACATGGCAAGTGTATGGTTGATACGTACGTCAAAATCACATACAAAAGACAATTCGGGACAAAGCATTTAAATTTAAAATTCTACATAGGCGAAGGGACCGAAAAATCGTTAAGAAAGGTATTACTAGCAATCTAACTTTAGCCCGTTTGTTTTGGGGAATTTGTGTATGCAGGAATAGCTAATTCTGGAATTCAACTGAATTCTTGAATTCTGTTATTCTGAAAATGAATTGTAGAATATGGGTTGGATCTGTTTGGTTCACCAGCTCGAAGATGACTCAGAAGATACATAAGAAATTTTAATTGTTTATTTCTTAATTTTTTAAATACGGTGTGTATATGTGCGTATATATAAACACAAATGTGTATATATACACATGTATGTATATATACATATATATGTGTATATACACACACAAATGTTTGTATATATACATACATGTGTACACATACACGTGTATATACATACATGTGTGTATATGTGTATATGTGTATACATGTGTGTATGTGTGTATATGTGTATACATATGTGTCTATACACACACATGTGTACACATACACGTGTGTGTATATACACACATACACACATGTGTGTATATACACACATACACATACACAAATGTGTGGGTATATATACATATACACACGTGTATGTGTATATATACACACATGTGTGTATACACACATATATACATATACAGACATGTATATATAAACTTATACACACATATATACACACATGTATGTATGTGTATATACACACGCACACATGTATGTATACAGACATACACACATATACACACATTTGTATATATATACACATACACATGTGTATATACACATACACATACATATGTATATATAGATATACATGTGTGTATATACATAATATATACATATACACAAATATTAATCTTATTTTTATTTACAATCAAATTTATTATAATCATTTGTTAACATTAATTTTATCATACAAATATATTTTAAGTGCATATTTTTTTAATATTTTAATTCTGATAAGTTAAAAAATTAAATTTATTTTTTTACATATTTGTTAAGTTAATAGTTTATTGATTATTATTAACACTTTTTAAATTATACTTTTTATTAATATTAATTTTGAAATATTTTAACTTTGTATTTTGTTGATTCAATTTTAATATTTTATCAAATGTAGGTTTGACATTTATTTTAATTTTTATATATTTTTATCTAATTTGTAATTAATGGTCATTTACGAATTTTAATTATTGTGCAATAATTAGATTTTGAGTTATAAGTTTAAATTATATACTCAAATAAATTTAAAATTTAAAATCTAAATTAAAACTTATAAAGTGAGAGATATTAGAGAATAACATGTGTCCTTTATAATAAAGCTATGCAAGAGGTAGCATGTCATTAATATTTCAATTCTAATAAGTCAAAAAAATATTTATTTTTACTTGGTTATGTATTATCTTAATAGTTTATTGTTTATTTTAACTCTTTCTAAATTATAATATTTTTTAATATTATAATTTTGATATATCTTCACTTTGTATTTGGTTTATTTAATTTGAATATTTTGTTTGAAATTTATTTCAATTATTATCTTTTATTTAATTTGTCTTATTACAATTTAAATTATTATAAAATAATTATATTTTTTATTTTTTATTTTTATATTCAAATAAATTTCAAATGTTAATCTATCTCAAAAGTTGCAAAGTTGGAGATAAATTTTTCTATTAGTTTCTTTTTGCCAACAATTGGACTATAGCATTTGTCGTTTAGATTGAACATTCTTTCTTGAATCAAGTTCATTATTTCAAAATGTAGAATAGTTATAATCAATTATATTTAGATTGTAATCATAATAAGTAATTATTAATTTAAATTATATAATTATTTTAGTGTTTTGAATAGATAATTTTGAATTCAAATTAGAAAATTGTAATTAATGATTTTAGGGTTAGAAAAATGAATAATCATCATATTAACCAATTAATAAACAAGTGGTCATGCTAAAAAAGAAAAAAAAATTGTAACCAAAGTAGACAAATTTATATTTGACAAAGTAATGCTCTATTAGAAATAATGAAGCATATATTAATGTTTCCATTGTATCACATAAATATCTAATGATATAATATTTATGCATATAAAATTAATTTGTATAATAAAAAAAAAATTCAACTTATAAATATTACGATAAATTAATTAGCGCTCTCTCTCTCTCTCTCTCTCTTAAATTTATATTTCTATCCCTCCCTCTCTCACTCTCTCCTTCTCTCTCAGTCTATCTATTTATCTCTTCCAACTCTCCTCTCTCTCTCTCTCTCTTCATCTACTTCTCTCCATTTCCATGTCCATGTGCATCTCTATATCTATCTTCTTCACTATCTCTATCCCTTATATCAATATTTTGACCATCTCCGTCTCTCTCTCCTCTTCCCCCTTTATCTCTCTCCCTCTCCCCCTTATGGAAAACAAAGCATGACCCTATTGATAATGGAGCCTTATTATTTTCCTAATTCAAAGGGTTTTTTTTAATCATGCTTGGACCCCTATAAGTGAATGCATAGTCGATTTCAAGTTATCACTTCTCCATTTAGACTTTTGTTACAAACACAACATCACTTGCTAAATGGACTCCTAATTGACCTCATGAACTACCCAAATATATGCAATAAGTAGACCTTAACTTTTCCTTGCTGACCTTCCTCACTTCTTCAACATACCCATTGCGCACCAAGGTGCAATTGATAGTGGCTAAATAAATGTCTCCCTGAAAAAAGCGGTCAGGGGAGAAAGGGATAATAAAAATTAGTCCATTATTTAGATTAATAATGGTGCTAATCAACTAGCCATTTCGATTGATTGGTATACGAATTTGGCTAAATAAATGTCTTCCAGAAATGAAACCATCCTTGATCACAACTTACTTTTATGGCAGGTAGTTTGTTTGCATACTTTCGGGTGCAGTTGGGAGAATTTGAAACCTTCATTGCAGCAGGAAACATAATCTTAGAATTCATTATGGGCGGAGCCATGTTGGCTCGATCCTGGACTTCTTATTTTGCCACTCTCCTCAACTACTCCACCGATGACTTTCACATCCACACAAACCTCGCCTCAGGCTTAACGTACTCGACCCTTCCATCGTGGTCACTAAACTAACTTCAAATTCAGTATCAATATGATGAAAACTATTTTGATATTTCTTGCACAAATCCTCTCAGACAAAAGACTATTTTGTAGAAATTAAGGGGAATCCTCATTGTTTAATTTGAAATAGTGTTGGCAAATTTTCTTTGAAAAAATAATAAATGACTTCTATGTTTTCCACTGAAATGGGTGGAATTAGATCATTTAAAAAATGAGTACAAAAATTTCATATTATGTCTATGACTTTAGAGTCCATGGAATTGTAAATTATGCAAGTTGTGTGGCGAATTATTTGTACTACAAC
Organism: Thuja plicata; assembly: GCA_018584345.1. NCBI lineage: Eukaryota > Viridiplantae > Streptophyta > Pinopsida > Cupressales > Cupressaceae > Thuja > Thuja plicata. The sequence goes on from MU225567.1 coordinate 4,571,351, forward strand.
TGTTTTAAGCATATAAGTAAATGAAGCTATTTGATCTCAATGTATGAAAGATTCCAATGACATTGACAACTCTTCCTACAAATAACATGGCCTCCATATTTCTGAGCTTACAGTATTATCCACCAAAAAAGGATTGGCAAGAATTTCCTTATACATATTTCTATTGTATAATGATTAGTTCCTGCCATGGACCTAAAGTAGAGGCGGCAAGAATTAAACAGTGATTAATTTGTTTCCATTCAGTCAATCAAATTAATCTGATTTCTAGCATAAATTCCCTTTCTAATGTGTGTTATAGACAACTTGCATATTTTTTACGGAAAGGTTTCAATGAAAAATATTTGGGGGCCTGTGATTGGCATTATAGATGACAGTCAGAGGTATTTGCAGATACCGACACAAGAGAACGCATGGGAAACAATGTCTTTGTCAGTAAGTTGCAGGCTTATTATTAATATGACTAGCATTAATGGGGTTTCTAGCACTAGATGGTATTTGTTTACAGTACACATGCCTTGTGCTTCAACATTTTGCAATATGTTGTTAGACATGGCCAATGTTGAGGAAATTGTGAAAGTTGAAAAGAATTGAGAAATTCAAACAACAATAACAAATAAAGAATTACACATAAACACAGAGATTTATCATAGTTCAGAAAATATGCCTACATCCACACTTGCAGAGAAATATTATATTATCTTCTTCGAATCAATCAATTACAACAACAGTCTGCTATATGTATATCAATGGAGACTCGTCATAAGATATGAAGAAGTCAAATGGAAAAACAAAGAAAATACAAAAGGAAACCGTTGGGCTTCACATCCCAACAATCTCCCACTTGAAGACCAAAATTATTGTAACCAAAGGCTCCCGTGCTTCCTTCAGTCATTATATCTGAAGAATACCGAGAGAAGCTCGGCAAAACTCAAATTTCTCCTGGGTAACAACATTTGTGACCGCATCAATTGGATTCATTATCGTATGAATCTTCTCCACATGGAACTTTCCTTCTTCAACCAATTGGTGAATATAGTGATAGTGCAACTCAATGTGTTTGGATTGACATTGTGAGGTATGATGCTAAGTCATAAATATGGCACTACTGCTGTCAGAAAATAGAGAAAAATATGTTTGCTTCAAACCCAATTCTTTAAACAAAAGCTGCAACCAAACCATATCCTTAGCCCCATCAGAAAGAGCCATGTATTCAGCCTCTGCGGATGATTAAGAAACTGAATGTTGTAATTTAGAGCCCCAACTTATCGCTACCCCAACAAATGTCAAAACATAACCAGAAGTGGATCTCCGTTTATCTAAGTCTCCACGAAGATCGAAATCCACAAATCCTTGAAAACATGCCTTAACCAGGGATAACATTAAGAAACCCCCTCCTAGGAAAAAGTGTAAAATCCTGGCGAATCGTACATTAATTTAGGAGAAAAAATTTATTGATGATGGAAAAAAAAATTTCCGAATTGGGAAAATAATATAAAGGCGTAGGCGATTTTTTCTGTCCCGAATGAAAATTCCATAAAATCCTAGCGAATTATAAATTAATGTGGCGGAAAATATATAATATATGAGGCGAATGATTTTCTTTTGAAGGGAAAAAAAAATATTTGTACTAGCAATTTTTATGTGTCGTTTGAAAATATATTTATTTTATTGGCTAATCTATCGTTAATTATGGGAAAAATAAATATTTTATTTGGCGATTTTCAAAAGATGGGACTTGTCAATGCGTCATGTGGGCCAACACCAACTAATGTTAAATGTCTTATTTGAGACCGTTTGATTATTCTAGATCAATGGCTGAAGTTTAATTTTGGCCCAATTCCTTGAAGGAAACAAAGTTCTCCAAGAAGTCACCGGAATAATGACAAGTAACATTGTAATTAATGCAATATCACATCCAACAAATATCGCCTTTATTTGTTGCGAATATAACTGATCACACATGGACACATAGCCTAATTAGTAATATCCATTATTTTATATTGTTATATTATTTAAGACCATTTGATCATCCTAGATCAATGGCTGAAATTTAATTTTGGGCCAAATTTCTGAATGAGATAGATGTTTGTAGGAAGTCACCGAAATGATGACACGTATCAAACCTTAAAAAGTGCATCGTAACCATGATCGTTGATTACTACTGGTTATTTGTTTACGTAGATGGTGGTTAGTGCAAGTACAACTTGTAACTCGTAAGTTGAAAAGAAATAAATGCCTTGTTAGTGACATTCTTTAACTGTCAATAATACGTTTGCATTTATGGAAAAGATTTACACGTAGATATGAAAGATTAAGGATAGTTTATATAAATCTCTCACACACATAATGCATTTATGGAAAATGCATTAAATATGATTAAAGAAAGAATAATTATTAATTAAATCGATTAGATTTCCACAATCCATTGAATTAAAGCTGAGTTTCTGGTTTTTCATTGTGTGTATTTTTAAGCATCAACGTTTCGGATCACACTCCGTGATCCATCATCAGGATGAGAGAGCAATAAGGAAAAATAATAAGATGCAGACTAGGCCACACTCAAAGAATAAAA
>MU225567.1:4583497-4603874 GCA_018584345.1 Thuja plicata
ATTTCAATTACATATCTATTGAGTATCATAGCTTCATTGTTAGATTCAATTCTACTACTTGCTAGCATTCTGTACTTTATTGATTTCAAGGTTAATTCCTAAATCAGGGTTTGACTAAGGCAAACCCATCCCCCCCAACAAACAATCTCCTTTTTCTTGCAGGTACAGGTACAGAACAGTTGATTTGAGACCAGATCTAGATACCCTTTTCGGAAAACTTCTGAGATTCGCAAACAGAGTCACTTTCGGATATGTGCAGGTCAGGGTCAATATTATTGGGTCAGGGTTAACATTTGTGGGTCAAGGTTGACCTTTTACATAAGACAACATCAGAACAGAAAAAGATTTCTAGGTTTTCTTCGTCTCTGCGTTTCGGTTTGGGATTAACTATTAGTTTTTCCAGAAACTCAATACAGACCTCAGAAAATAGCATTCTTTGATCTGCAATATTTCAAGGTTAGTGCATTTCTCCTACTTATTCAATTACTATCATATATCATATCTATGCATATAATTAACAGAATTTAAGGTATCTCCTTTGTTATTCTCCCTTCCAAATAGTTGATTCATTTGTGTATTAACCCTTCTTCGGGGTTGATCAACTTGGATCTTCCATTTGTGCATTTCGGAATAAAAGAGGAACATCTTATCTTCTCCCTAATCACAATTGCAATACATAATCAATTCAATTCAATCAAGGTTAAAAGAATCCAATACAATCTAGGTAATTCAAAGAACAATCTACATATCAATCACATCCCAATCAATAATCATAATAAAGCAACCCCATTTTACATATTACATTCCAACCCCACATCTTTCAATATAACACACATTTTTCAACATTACAATTCTTCATCAACATCTCCATGTAAAAACGTTGTCTTTATATCCAATTGTTCAAGCTCAAGATCCCAAGCAGCAACCAAGCCCAAAACTGCCTGGATGGTATTCATCTTCACCACTGGAGAAAAAAATTTGTCGAAATCGATACCTTACTGGTGTGCATACTATTTGACAACAAGTAAGGCATGAAATCGATGTCTACCTCCTTCTTCTTCCTTCAATTTTTAAACCCATTTGTTTCTTAATGTTTTTTTTTTGCCAGAAGAGATACCAATTTCCTTGTTTGGTTTTTTAATAAAGAATCCATCTCTTCTCTTATTGGAGCCTGCCATTTATTAGAATTCACATCCTTCATTGTTTCTTTAAAACTTGTTGGCTCTATTTGATCAGAAATTAAAGCCATAGGCTCTGCTTCTTATGCAAACAATAATTCATAATCTAAAAGTTTTGAAGGAATTCTTCGTTGTCTAGAGGACCTCCTTAAATGAGAAACTTTGTCTGGTTTATCAATTTGTGAAGCATTGTCATCATGGGAAACCGTCATCTGTTGTGGCTGCAATCTTTCCCCTTTAAAATTGCCTTAATCTGATCCCAATTCATATGGGGGTTGATGTCTTTAGGGGACTGTGAAGGTTTCTCCATTACAATCCATGCCACTATCGATGCATGAGGGAAGGAAACTGTATCATTGTTGGCACTTTCCAAATCGAATTCAACTCCATCGAATCTCATTTGGCCAGAGTAGTGCGTGGTTTGGAAACCAGATCTTTCACTCACTGTGGAAGGAGATCATTCCAAGTTGGGTTGCATGTTAAGAGGAATGGTTGGATTCAGTGGAGCTTTTTTTTGTTGTCCACACAACATGGAATAGAGGCCCGCGTTACCCATATGTGCACAGTGGTCCAAACTGGAGAATGACTGCACATGTTTGCTTGGAGTCTCACGTGGATTCCCAGTCGCAGCATGTTCTTTGTCTGAAGATGCAACAATGTGTGGTGTGGCTGGTGAGTGTGTTCCCAGCATGTCAGAAAACTCCTCCATGGCATGGGAAGTTACTGTTTGTGTTGGTAAGTGGCTGGAAGGGTGGTCCCACAATAGTGTGTCCCACTTTTTTAAACATCCTATTTTTTGCTGAAATTACACATTTTTAATAAAATATGATGATTTAAGCCTTGAGAGCTCCCATTTGAAGGATTGAATTGAAAATAGTTGGATAGAAGCCTCTTGGATCAAAATCCCTTTGGTATAATCTCTCTACTCGTCACTCACACCTGTAATCGAGTCTCCTTTGCACCCATCAAAATGCTAACAAAAAATCATTTTAACATTAACTTTTTATGGGATAAAAAAAATTCATTTGACAAACCCAACTACAGGATGATAGTACTCAGAGAAAGCTTTCCAATGATTATGATTTTTATATATATTGAGTTTATTAAGACTTTTCTTTTTAAGTTTTACTAAACATAGGTTGTCTCACCATTTAGAGACTTCTCTGTTCGACGCTTATGGAAAAATAGAAAATTAGGGGAAAACATTATGAAAAATATCTAGGAAATAGGTATTTATGTTACATTTCTATAAATAAATAAATTTCGACATATAGAGATAGATTTAGAGCGATTCAAGTGAATATATGTCCAAATTATAGTTAATGTCACTTCATAACTCAATAAACTATAAAATATTCAACCAAATTGAATGAAACCAAATGGATTCTCTAGATATTGGTGTTAAAAACCTAAATTCAAAATAATTACATTCTTATCAGTTTTGTTAAAAAAGATATGTTGATCAAAGTGAGTGTCACTCCTGAAAAATGTTGATTTTTCACACAAATAATTTTTGAAGGAGAAGGAAAAATGGATACAAATATATTCCAAAATTTTTAAAATATATATATTTATAAAATAGAAACAAAATGCTAAAAGTCACTAGTTTACATCATCTTCAAATTCTTAATTTTTTTATGACAATAGGTGTCCGAAAGCGAAGTTTTTTTTTTAGAATGTTCGTTTCAGTGTCAAAGTTGGCCAAAAAGTGGAACCCATTTTTGTGGGATCACCCAACCATGCAGAGGAGAAGGAAGACCCACTTCCCCCTAGTGTGCAGAGTTAGTAGAGGCATGAATAGGGTAATGAGGCTGTGTAGCTCCTTTGTCTAGACCAAAGGATGTCTACACACTTCCTCTGTTCAAAATAGAGGAAGTCTATTGTCTGTCCAGACAATGAGACACACTCTTTTCAGACTGTGTTTGTAGAGAATTGTGCTCATTAAACAAAGATTCTTCATCACTGCTAGATTCTTGGTCATCAGTGTTCTCAGCCATAAATTGATGCACAGAGGGTGCTGAAATGAAGTGATACATTTGTCCTCCACCAAGATTACTTTGGGAAGACATCAGTCAAGAAGTGGAATTGTTTTCAAAAATTGAAATTGGAACATAATCCTCTGCTGGTTTTTCATTTTGATTATGTAGAGCTGGAAATATCTTCTCATTGAAGACTACATCTCTACTTCAAATAATTTTCTTAGTCACCGGATCCCATATTTGAAAACCATATTGATCTTCTCCATAACCCACGGAGATGCCTTTCTGAGTTTTTGAATCCATCTTTATCCTGTTTTCTTTTGGGACATGAGCATAGGCTTCACACCCAAATACCCAGATGTGAGAATATCAGATCCTCTTTTCCATCCATTCCTCTTCAGGAACACCAAAATCCAACCGAGATGAAGGGCTTCAATTGATCAAGTAGACTGTTGTATTGCAAGCTTCCACCCAAAATTCCTTGCCCAAACAGGCATTAGAAAGCATGCATCTTGCCTTTTCCAAAATTGTTCTATTCAACCTCTCAGCTGCTCCATTTTCTTGAGGTGTGAATGGAACAATTTTAATTCTATGAATACCATTATCTGCACAAAAAGTGTCAAATTCCAAGGAGAAAAACTCTCCTCCATTATCTATTTTTAAACATTTAATCTTATGTCCAATCTGATTTTCAACAAAAGCTTTAAAAATCTTAAACTTATTAAATACTTCAGATTTATTATGAAGCATAAATATCCATATTTTCCTTGTGTAATCATCAAGAAAAGTAACAAAGTAATTAGCTCCTCTAATAGAGCTTACCTTACTTGGTCCAAAAACATTAGAATAGAGAAGTGCTAATGGTGTATCCTTCTTCTCAAGTCCATATTTCAGAAAGCTTACCCGCTTTTGCTTGCCATAAAGACAATGATTGCAGAATGGTAAATCAATGGATTTTAGACCCGATAGTTGTTCCCACTTGTGCATAAGTCAAGGCCCTTCTTTCTCATATGACTGAGCCTTTGATGCCAAAGCTTTGAATTGTTGTCTTTAACTGGTATGGCAGCTTCCACTTCACCAATATAGTTTCTACTATCTAGAGACTACCAACTTTAGCCCCTTTTGCAATAACCATGGAACCTTTTGTGACTTTCCATGCATCCGTTAGAGAGGTAAGAAAACCTTGAGAGTAGAATTGACTCATTAAAATCAAATTTATTTTCAATTGAGAAACATGACGAACATATTTAAGCATCCATTTAACACCTCCTTCTAAACACAACAAAATATCCCCTTTTCCAATAATTTCACAAGCCTTATTATCCCCTAAATAAACTTTTCCAAATTTACCTTCTTGATAATTTTTGAACAAGTCTATGCATGAGGAGGCATGAAATGATGCACCAGAATCCAATACCCATGAATTTGAAGTAGTATCACTTGTGGACAATATTAAGGCACCATCTGCACACGTGTTTTCTTTTCTGTCCCAAACTTTTTCTTGAGTCTTTTTGTAATTTCTAAAATCTTTCTTTACATGACAAACTTTACCACAAAACCAATGATCACCATTATGTCCTCTTGAATTTGATCTATATGCATATTTTGATCTCCTATGATGATTATTTCTACCCCTATTTTGACTTTTTTCTCTATTATCGGTACTTACTACTGTCAAGGCTTCTCCAGATGAAGATTCATCATTCTTCTTTCTCATGTCCTCGGAGAGAAGAGTGGCTGAAACTTCATCAAATGCCAACTTTTTAGAGCTTGAAGCTGTAGTGCTTATGGTTGTCACAACACCTTCCCAGCTACTAGGTAAGGAGAATAAAAGAATAACAAATTTTCTCTCATCATCTTGTTTCATGCCAACTGAATTTTCTTGGGTGATTAATATGTTGAATTCATTGATGTGGTTTGTCATGGTTCCACCTTCCCTCATTTTGCGCTTGTATAATTTCTTCATAATAAAGACTTTGTTAGTAGCTGAAGCCACCGAATATGTGCTAGATAATTTATCCCATACCTCCTTGGTGGTTGGAAAATTTATGACATTAAACAAGACATTGTCGGATAGTGAAACAAAGATTGATGCTCTTGCCTTTTTGTCCAAGATTTCTCAGTATTCATCTTTCAAAGGAGCTAGATTTTTTGTTTTCCCTTCTAAAGCAAGTGAGAGATCTTTCTTGATAAGAAACGATTCCATTTGTACCTTCCACAGGTTGAAATTGTTGCCTGCGAATTTGTGTACTTTTGATTCCTCCATATCTTTCAAAGTTTATCCCCAATTTCCTAATCGCTCGAAAAACCTTCTTTGATACCGAATGTGAAGTCGAAAAGAATTGAGAAATTAAAATAGAAATAACAAATATATAATTACATATAAACATAGAGATTTATCATGGTTCAGAAAATATGCCTACATCCACACTTGCAGATAAATCTTATATTATCTTCTTTAAATCAACCAATTACAACATCGGTCAGCTATATGTATATCAATGGAGACTCTTCATAAGATATGAAGAAGTCGAATGGAAAAACAAAGAAAATACAAAAGGTAACCATTGGGCTTCACATCCCAATAGAAATAAGGAGTTAGGTGCTATCTGGAAGCCACTTGTAGATGTTTTCCTATCTTGCGTTCTCCATTAGAGGGGGAGAAATATTGTTGGATCAGTCCACACAATGTTACTCCAAATTAAATTGGCTATGGCTTTCATTGTTGGGGTATTGGTGCTATGACCCTAGATTGGGCTGGTATTTGATCATACTTTGATCCTCTAGTTTTCCAAATTTAAAATTGGCATTTAATTTTCCTTGTTTATTTATATATTGTTCCACTGTCATATTGTCATGATGGTCATCCATCGCTTTTTGAGTTGTTTCAACCATTGATTTTATAAAATAGGTCGGGGCTTTCCAAATAAATGTTGGCAAGTGATCAATTTTGTTTGATGTGATTCATTTTTTGGTTGTCATTTATGGCAACACATCTGTCATACTGATCGATTCCTTTAAGTTAAGTTTTGGTGACTCTGAAATCGGCAAAGTACAGAAGTAGAAATACAGAAGTATTTTGAGTATCAAAGATCGAGATCGATGAGTTACAAAAAGAGAGCTTAGAAGAAGATAGTATGGGGTATGTGTGACCTCCACCTAAGCTTGATTTTATTTTGGTAATGTCTACTATAAGTTAGAGAGATTTGAAGACAGACAGACAGACAGCAGCAGAACAATGATACCGAGCAGCTGGACAGAAGCGATGATTCAGGGAGTATGACATGGAATCCTGGCAATCAAATTTGGATTATGATTATTGATAATCTATATTTTGATTATGTAAGAGAGTTGACTATGCATTTGATATTTTCTTTATTAAATGTATTTTTTATTGAGAGCCGACTATGTAATATTTGTATTTAAGAGCCGACTTGGTAAAGAAGAAAGATATATATGTAAGATCTTTTTGTTGAGCAAAGAAAGATTTTTGAACAGAATTTTGGATGTGATATGTGAATGGCGGAGAAGAGGATGAAAGAGATAATTTAAGAACTATGACTGGAACTATCTAAGAATTGTAGATGCTTGTTTTGTTCATTACTAAGAATATTTTGTAACAGAACTACATTATAAGATATCTATGCTCAGTTGGCCCCTAACAGGGTGTTGTATACCTTTAATAGGGTTGTTATTCCTCTAACAAGGAAATGTACTATGTAATATTTAGTTCCTAACAAAGATAGGTCTCCTAACAAGTACACTATACTTTAATGCATGCTTGTGGGTACCATCCCCACCGGGGTTTTCCCTTGGCTAGGGTTTCCTTGACAACAAATAATGGAGTTATGAGTACTGTGTTATTTTATTATGTTCTTTTCATTTATGGTAGCTTATGGATTATTTATAATTGGTTGAAAAGTTTTACTAAGTGTTGTAATATTGATTGACCCCCCCTCTCAGTATTACCTAATCCTAACAATTGGTATTAGAGCTTTTGACCCTTGAAGAGAAAGTCTAATAGCTTAAGGGAGATCATAATGGATTTAGATAGTTTGCAAGAAAAATTTGATGTTGCACTTGAAGACATTGATAAAGAAAAAATAGAGAATGGATAATTAAGATTCAACATGGGAAGAGCTAAGAAATTTATAAAGAAACTTAGAGACCAGCTTGAACTTTCCAGAAGTCAGAGACAGGATCTTGTGGTTTAGATAAAACAATATTTAGACAAATACAATTCATATCAGATGAAGCAACTTGAAGAAGAAAATGAAACCTTAAATCTTGAGAATGAAGTCATGACTAAAGAGATTCAATTACAAAAAGATGCTAAGAAGAAGATTGAAGAAGCTTTGAATAGTGCAAATAATTTGATAGAACAAATGAAGAATCAGATTGACAACTACAAGAACAAGTATCTAGAATTGGAGAAATGCAATCAAATAATAAAAGGTGAACTTGTTGAAGCAAAGAAATACATTGACAAACTTCACACTAGCAGGGATTTGATTGATGAAAAAAGAGACAGACAGAAACTTAAAGGTGATATGACTGGTGTTGGATTCAATGAAGTTGAATGTTCGAAGAAACAAGAAGAAAAATCTGATGCAAAGATTGATGTTGAAAAACCTACTATTGAAGAACCTAGAGAGCAGATCAGACCCTTCAATAGTAGATTCTTTGGTTGTAACAAGTTTGGACACATGAAAAGAGATTGCAGAGGTAATTCCCCTTTTAAGACCTTTTCTGGTTATTGTTTCAATTGTAATGGATATGGGCAGAAGAAAGCAGAATGTGAGAAACCTAATCAATCTGGATATAGACAAGAGAATGGAAGAGAACCTACAGTAAAACCTACATGCTATAAATGTCATAATCTTGGACACATTGCAAAGTATTGTAAGTTGCAAGTAAAATAGGAAAGAAGACCTCCTATATGTTACAAATGCAATAATCCAGGTCATATAGCAAATTTTTACAGGTATAATGGAGAAAATAGCAGAAGAGTACCACCTCCTATGAATACACAGAAGAATGTTAATGATATTGGTAAGAGTGTTGTAGATTTAAAGAATGATTTTGACAATTCTCTTAAGAAAACAGAGGATAACAGCAGTGGTAAGATATGGAAGATCAAAGAGACAAGTGAGACATTAGTTCAGGGAGAGACAGTAGATGCTACTGGATCTTTGCCTGATGGTAACAAAGCAAAACTGATCTAATTGGCCAATCACAGCCTTCTGGGGAGCATTGGATGAAGATATCAGAGTATATCCAGCCCCTAATTTTTTGGATTGAGCTCTAGCGAGCTTAGGTATCATTGTGACCGACATGATGGAGTATATATTTAAGAGTGCAACATTGAACGATGCTTATTGTGTGATCGCGAGATTTATAGCCAACTGGATAGTATTGGGTAAATTAAACCTTTAATGACTTAACATTGTATAAAGCACCATATGATTATTGTTTTCCTTACCATTTAACGAGCAACGATCTAAGGAAATCAGAGAGCAGATAGATTCAGTCTATCTTACAATTGCCTTGCATGATCGATTGAAGTGAAAGCTCAGAATTCAGTGTGTAAGAGGTATTTACATCATCTAGCTATGGATGCACCTATTATTTATGATGTTGTAGATTGACCTAGTTATAAATTCAAGAAACATCCTTTCAAGTCTTGTGAAGAAGACCCTGAAGGAGCATTTTCTCAGACACCATACAAAGTTTTACACGTAGAAGAAATTAGGGCATACATTCATTGTAAGTATGATATACTGGGTATTGATGAAATTTCTATTGAAATGGAGTATATGACTGACAAAGGAATTATGAGAGATGAATACAAAAATGTTGATCAATTGAGCATTATGAAAATTCTGGACTTATATGAATTTGACGAAGACTAATGGTTTAAGATATTGTTGAGCAGAGTACATGATCATTTTATTTGGACATGCAATCAACCTATGAAGATTTGTAGTGAATTGATTCATGAGATTACTGGATTGGATAATACTAGAATCATTCATGTAGCAAAGAAACATGTGAAGAAGCAAGTTGAAACTGTAACACACTCGAAATGGGACAGGCGGGCTATGTCAGTAAGTGACATTGTGCAACAGGATGTAAAATTGATTGCTATGATACTTGGTTACAAATTCTACTATAGTAGTAGACCTAATTCAGTATCTGCAAGAGTTATCATGATGAAATATAGAATGGTGAAATAGAATACTAAATACAATCTATGCGAAGTGTTATCACAATAATTTTTGGAGAATGTGAAATTGATAAAGAAAGACAGATCAAAGACCTTCAGATTTGGTTCATTATTGATGCATATGTACTTACACATTGAGCACAAATTTCTAGGCATGCACCATAGTGGTTGGATAAAATGGATACCTACTGGAATACAAATTTTTGACAGTTACAAAAGACAAAACAGAACATGGGTTGATGGTGAGTTGTTTGGTATGATTAAGATTCTTCAGAGGTAGATGAAAGGAAGATACAAGATACCTGAAGACTTAGTTGAGAAGTACAAGGATACAATTTTTTTCATGGTTGAAACTAATTGTGTATGCTTTGAGGCAGTTATACGAAGGAAGAAATGGTATTATCCTATGGGATATGAGGTAATTTCTGATGTATTAACTATGCAAATCGAACATGTCCTAGCATTTGAGATAGATACATCTGAGGAGAGATAGGGAACCTATGAGGAAAAATTAGCTAAAGAGAGGAACAGACTAGAGGTTTGAGGAAGAGAAAAGTAGACAAAATTGTGCATGAATGTGGTATTAAGGCAAGATTCACAGAGGAAGAGTTGAAGGAAGTTAGCAGAGCAATCTTTTGGATTGGCAAGTACTTCTACTACACTTGTTACACCTCCTAAAGTAGTGATGGTAGATAGTCCACCTCCTACATTTATTGATGTAACCTCCCCTCCACCACAACAGATCTCACAGGTAGAAAATATTATTCCTAGAGTGAGTACCAGATCCAGCAGACAGATTTCACCACCTAAATAACAAATTACTATGAGAGAAGAGAAGAAACCTGAAAGTGACAAGCATATATGGAAACCTGACTTGAAGATGATTAAGAAGAGAGCTATCAAGCAAAGGAAGTTAATTTCTATTAAAAAATACTATGACAGGTATGAGGAAAATGATAAACTTTGGATTGAGGATGTTGTAGTTAATCATTTACTTGTTTTCAAGAATAATCTATTGGAGATAGAGGGAATTCTACCTGAAGAGTTATATGGTAGATTGGAGACTAGGAAACAACTAGCATAGATTAAGGATGAAACTATCAGAAATCAAGAAATTGATAATATGTTGCCTGTAGTTTCTATGCAAGAAAGAGATAGAATATTTAAAGAACTAAAACCTTTATTAAGAACTAAGACTAGACTAGTGAAGATTATGGCAAGAAAATATGATGCATTTACAAGAGAGACTCAGAAAGCACTGGAGCAGATATTAATGAACATTATTCCTGAGAAGACCCCACTTCCTACAACTACTTTGCCTACACCCTTAGGAATGGGAGAGAGTTCAAAGACAACTGAGGCAAGTGTTGAGAAGAGAGAAGTTGATATGCAGCCAGATTTCTATGTTTCTAGTGTGCCTGTGACTCTTGACACTTCACATGATGAGAAGGAACCATTTGAAGAAAATAATGTCAATACAGTGATTGAGGAATAACGACAGAAAGAATTGGAGCAGAAAGAAGAAACAACAAATGTTAAATTCAAGAATGAAGTTGACAGATCTTCTACCTTATTGTTGGAAAGTAAAGACAAATCTATTGACATGGATGTTGATTGCATGGATGAGGATGAGTTGGTAAAATTAGCTTTTCTGCACTTACTACAAAAAAGGAGAGATCTGACAAGAAAAATGACAAGAAGACCAAGGTGATGTCTAGAGCAATTGATACTGTGAACAGATCTCTCTTAGTACCTATTGTTTTACAAAAAAGAGATGATGTAGAGAACCTGAATTTGGCACTTGATGCGTTTGATAGACATTATGAGAACTTGGTAAAGATTGCAAAAGGAAAGGCAGAAAAGAATTACTCAGAGAAGAAGTTATTTGAAGTTTACCAGTCTATCTCATGGGACTTGGGAATTCTAAGAACCAGTACAACAAATACAAAGAGTTGTGTTGCACATGGCAGGAAAATATTCAACTATTGCATAAACCCTATCATCCATATTCAGAATGTTGAAGACATTATTGCCACAGACAGGGTAACCTTGAACAACATGATGGACAGTTGTGAGACCTCTTCACAATCTGTAATGGAATTGGACAAAGAAGTAAAAAGAATTTTGGCTAAACTAAATGTATTGGATATTTAGAAAGGGAGATTTTTGACAAGGTTTGGTTTTCTAAAGAGTTTAATCACTCCTAAGCTATCCATTATTGAAGCCCAGTTATCAGAAATGGAGAAAACTGCAGAATTATTGGCTAACTATATGCCAATATAGTTGAAAGAAGTAGAGATAACATCATTTGCATTAAATGGACCAATTCATGTTAGCCAGATATTTCTTAAGTCATGGAGTACAAAAGTGAAGATCTTGGAAGATTCCTTTCAAGATATTCTAAAATTGGTAAGCAAGCACTAGTTTTATTACTTTTTATGCACCTTTGTCATTTTTGTAAAAGGGGGAGAAGAGAGAAGAGAAAAATGAATAAGGGGAAATAGGAGAAGATAATGGATAAAGGAGAAGAGAAAAACAAAATAGAGAAAGAAGGAGAGACAGTTTTTGTTTTTGATATTAGCAGCAGCAAGAGGGTGCTGACCTAAGGTACAAGAAGCTAACAGAACAGACTTAACAACATGTTAAATCAACAAAGTCAGAAGGAGATAAGCATGAATATCATCTACCTCTATCAAAAACCACAACAAAAAAGCTAAACTAGCAGCGGTAAGTGTTCCAAAAATAAATAGTATCAAAGTTTGTCAGCCAAAAAACATACGAAGCCACGCAGGGATATTTAACATAAGTAACGTCTTAAACTTAAAACATAACTTAAAAAGACTAGCCATAATATAGGGCTTGGGTTCCACAATGTGATAGCACCCCAACCTGCACTTCATCTTCAGCTAGATCCCTTCCCGTCCCATAAGCGCTTCTACAGTAGCAGGTCTGCCCACTCTTCATTGAGGAACTTGAAGAGTTCTTTGTTTCCTTCCATCGACGCCTTCCCAGTTGAGGCTTTATCATTCAATAGGAAGAGGGTAGTGGAGGAGGCATGCATGAATTTGAGAGCAAACTTGCTAACATCCGCTAGCCTCCTGTTAGTGTTGGCCAAGTCCTCATTCAGTTTGGCCACCGAATTCTCCAAATTAAGAATCTGGAACTTAATTTTTCCAACAAGGCCAGTGCCCACAACAGACTTAGGGTTCTCATTCCTGTTATCTGAGCTAGAAATTTCCTTAACCACATCAGCCACATTGTCTTTTTTATCAATTTTACCCTCTTCTTGGTCAGTATTAGTTTGGTTTTCATCCCTGCTAGGGGACTCGACCGAAACATCCTCTTTCTCAAAGAGCTCCTTCATAGCTCATTTCCCTTTTTCTTTGTCAAGCCAAGAGGACCAACATGTACTAGTGGGGTTGAGGGTCAACATTCTGGGGGCAATCCAGGTTAATATAGATCTTTTTTCACTTTTTAGCAGGCTAGGGAGAGTCATCCAAGGTCAGCTCATGCTTTCTGCCTATGTGGGTTGTAGAGGTCAGGCGGATACCAGAGCAATTAGGGATAACAGCAGTGGTAGAGCCACCAATGGAGTCTCAAGGTGAGGGAATGCCTTGGTTTAGGGATACCGATGGGGACAAATTCTGCTGAGCACATTGGGTGATTTCCACAATGGGCAGAGGGAAGAGAGATCGGTGGATGTGGTAAATACTAAAGATAAGCCTCTGATGTAGGTAAATGGGTTTTTTTCCCAAGGAGATGGCCTCATTCACGGTCGCCACCATATTCTCTAAAGAGTGCAGAAGGTAAAAGGGCATGGAAATTAACAATTTATGCCTAAGATGATTAAGAAAGGGAAGGTGATAGTTGTAGAACATACCAAACCTGCCCTCCAAGGTGAAATATTTTATCACGAGCTTGCACGTCTTCGGCCAAAATTTAGGAAGATCAGTCGTGCTATAACCCCTATTCTTAGACATAGGTTTGTCGTCATTTGCAAAGAACTGGTCAAAATCTATTTTGTCCTTGGTTTTGGTGGTTTTCTTCCACTTCCTACCCATGGTTTCCATTCCTATGGCTTTACCAATCACCTCTTTGTTAATCTCAAAGGTGATACCATTAATAGTGAATCGTCTCTCGCTCCAACTTTTGTCGAACTGGCAATAAATCATCTCATCGTGCCCGGCCACACATTTCATGAAGGGCAGAATCCCACCTTCTTTGCAAAAATACATCACCATCGGGTCTGAGGTGAACTCTTCCTTGATTCTATAAGGTTCAATCCTATGGAAATCCCCTCCCATATTTTTAGAGTAGTTCAAAGCGGTCTTAGCCCAAGACTTCCACACCCAGTGAAAGCCGAAACCCTTCTCAACACAACACCATAAAAAACTAGGGCACAAAAAGAAAGTAGACCCGTTGCGTGAAGTGGAAATAATGGGGTAATAACCAACCTTTAAGAATCTATCATTTCACGTATAAAACTTGCTAAAACAATCATTTTTAGGAACAAAAATCACCGCCAAGGCCACCATCGAGGTTAGCACATGTGAGCGGCATTGGAACCCATAATTATAATCAAAACAATCTCTGTCATATATTTTGATAATCACCAAAAATCTCAGATAAATCTGATGGCATAGAAAGACATAATGGCACTTTATGAAGGGAGTGACACAAGCAATCCACCTCCTCCACCAAAAAGAATTGAGGATCCTACAATCTGTGGCCACGTGGCCTTTCCAAATGTGAAAAATAGCCAAGCTCAAATGGATATTTCTCTGGGGTCTACCTTTTCACACCCAAATCAGACTTTAATTTTTAAACATTTAGGTTATAGTTGTTGCTTCTACTCATTTCCCACGCAAGCAGGTCCTGAGTATTTTTTAGTAGCTGATTAGTAGTGCACCAACAACGTAAGTGAACCATTTGCAACCCCGCGACTGCCATGGAATCAGTAACAAAATTCCCTTCCCTGTAAATGTGCTTTATGGTGGACTTAGTAAAGCAAAGAAACAACCCCCTGATATCTGATAGAATAGGGTCAACACGCCATCCAGCCAAGGAGTAACCACCAACAACCTCAATAATAACCTTGGAATCCCCCCTCAATTTCAATCCTAGTGTAGCCATAGTTAAGGAAGAAGTTTAATCCCCATAGGAGAGCCATAGCCTCTGCATGGTTAACCGAGTGGTGAGCGAGGGTGCCAGCATAAGAAAAAACCAATCTCCCCCATTGATCCCTTATAATTCCCCCTCCCGCCTGTTTGTCTCCCCGGGCAGCCCCATCAAAATTGAGTTTGTACCAGTTTCCCTTAGGGGGGGAACCAAACAATAGCCCTTTTGGCTCTAAGTTTATAGTTATCAAATCTGTCAAACCCCTTGCCAAGACCCTAGGCCTTAGCAATCTTCCAATCAAAGTCAGTGGGAGGGGAAAAAGGGCTTTTCCAGCTTCCCACCAACAGGTTTTCCTATAAAAGTTTAAAGCCAGCATAAAAAATCCTTTGAATTGAGTTCAGTATCTCTAAAAATGTTGTTGTTGTGTTCCTTCCAGATAATCCAGCAAAAAAATAGGAGGCTTTGGTTCTAGAGGAGTTTGATCAGCGGGTGTTGTGAGGGCGATTTCCATTCAAGGAGAGTGTCCTGAATGTTGTAGTTAGACACTTAAAGGAGGTTGAGGCTCGAGAGAATCTCGTGCCAGAATCTAATAGAAAATTTGCAGTGGAGCATGATATGGTTAGAGCTTTCCACATCTTTCTTGCAAAGGCAGCAACAGTTGGCAAGGTTGAACCCACATTTAACAAGGTTGTCAAGCGTGAGGATTTTCCCATGGAGGGTAGTCCACCAGAAAAATTTGACTTTGGGTATTAATTGAGGCTGCCAGACCTTCTTCCAAAAAGAAACCTTAGCACAGTCATTGATAAGAAGACCATAAGCCGACTTTACAGAGAACCCGCCATGTTGAGTGTGTCTCTAGAGCAATTTGTTAGGTCTGTCTATCAAAGGGATGCAGATCAAAAGTAGTAGGTCCCTAAATTTAGTTGCAAGGGTGGTCAGGTCTGGTCTGAGCTGGAGATGCGGGAGGAGGTCAATCCACTTGCCATTGGAGATGAAGTTTGAAACCTGAGAACCAACAGCAAGGGATAGGACATTCCTTAATTGATAGAAATGAGAGTTCCTAAAGATGGAATTAGGCAGCCAAGGGTCATCCCAAAATCTGATATCTTTTCCATTACCCAATGACCGGATGGCCCCTTTTTCTAAAATACTCCTACATTTGAGAATGCTATTCCATATTTTAGAGCCCTCCGGGTGGCCTTGCACCATAAAGAGTTTATAGAAGTGGCCCCCATCCAGATATTTAGCCTCCATGATTCTGCACCAATCAACATTTCCCTGTATCATTGTCCAAGAAACCTTAGAAAGCAGAGCTCTATTAAGGTTGTGAATTTTCCTTAACCCCAGACCCCCTAAGGTTTTGGGGAGACAAACATTATCCCAGGAGACTAGTGGGAGGCATTTCTTTTCCTCTGATCCCGACCAGAGGAAGGTGCATTGGATCTTTTCCAATTTGTCAGCCATGAAGCCAAAGATTTTAAAAAATAGATAAAAAGTAGATTGGAATTCCCTGGAGGGAAGAAGCAAGGATTTGAAGCTTACTAGCATTGCTAAGCAGTTTACCTTTCTAGCCCACCAGTTTCCATTGGGTTCTTTCAAGGATAGAGTTCAAGAATTTGTTCTTCACATCTTAGACTGTCAATGGGAGGCCAAGATAAGTAGTGAGAAGTTTGTCAGCCTGGCAACCCAAAATCTTCATTATCTTTTTTTGGACCAATTCCTCAATGTTGAAGAAGAGCATACGAATTTTTTGATATTTGATATGTTGACCCGAGGCTATCTCATAATTGTCCAGAAACTATTTCCACTTATCAGCTTCCCTAACTGAGGAGGCCCAAAAGAAGAAGGTTTCATCCACAAATTGATGCAGGATAGCTGGTTGCAAAGTGGTGGCTGGCTTAATCCCCACAATTTCTCTGTTGCAGGCGATCTCCTGATGACATATAACTGATTGAATGTTTGATAATGTTAAGTTAAAGATAATGCAAGGCATTAAATCAGTTGATGGTTTGTATTGTCATTGATGTCAACTTGATATCATCTGTATGGTCATATACATAATGCCAAAGACTTCAAAGAATCAAATGGAACAAAGGTTATGCTTTCAGCAATGCGTAAAAGTCAAGTATTCACTAACTGACAAACAACACCGATAGAGTGCACAACATCAGTAAAGCCAAAGAAGAAAAGTTACAGTGATACTCGACGAGCTGAAGATAGTGTTTCCCGACGAAGCAAAACCACAGGTTGCCAAATGAGCTAAAAATAGAGTTAATCGACAAGTAAAAATCCAATGATGCCCAATAGACAGAGATCCCAAAGCTAACTGGAGTCACACCAATGGAACTGGCAGTTGTAACCGATGACTAACTGTAGAGTTGACCGACAGAATAGAGAGTTCAGAAAACAACAAAATATCTAGCTAGCAAGTGCTAAAGATAGACTTAACTGGTTGTTTTCTTTATTTTATTTGACCAGAGTTAAGTAATTGATTTAAAGCTGATTTGTACAGTTGGCAAGAAGATAACTACGAGATAAATTAGGAGTTATTTTTTAAATCAGATTGGCTGGATTGTTTTTCACACCAAGATTCAAGAATCAAGAATTAAGGAATATCATGTCTATATAAGAGACAAGCTTAATTCATTTTCATATCACATTCACGGAAAAGGGATTTAGGGGAGTGAATCTAAAGAGGATGCTAAAGAGAAACTGATGAAGGATAACTTCATATAGTCCTGATCAATCAAGCTAAGGGAGAGCTAAAGAATTCTGCAGACACCGACAAATAGTGAGCACAGCATCACAGAGTAGAAAGTGTGAAGCACAGAGAATTGAATTGATATATTGATTAGAGAGGTAATGTACTTAAATAGATCTGAAAATCTACAATTCAAGTTGCATTAGAAATAGGTCATTTTTTCAGTTTAACCATTGAAGCATCAAGTCTCTTAATAGAGCAGGACTTAACAATCTTCTATATATTGAGGTACATCCCAAGGACTGCCAAAAAGGTTGATTCAAGAAAGTAGCACTAGATTTTCCTAAAGCCTATTGACAGTCTAAGAAAGAGGTTGATTCAAGGATGGTAGCAAACTGAGTTTCCCGATACTAAGTGATAACCTATATGTATAAAATCCTCTAACAATGTCACACCTAGCAGTGTGTTTGTAACCTTTAACAGGGTTGGCTCTTAACAGGGCTCACTTTAGAAGAGTGAAAATTTGGGGTACCGGTCCCAGTGGTTTTTTCCCTCAACAGGGTTTCTACATTAAAATCCAAGTGTTATGTGTGTATGGTTTATTACTTTACTGTTTTACATTTCACATATGCATTTCTGGATATATCGGTATACTCTGCTTATTTACTGTATTTCGATATATAGTTATACTGCATATCGGTAATCAAAGAGAATAAGGACAGACAAGGAAAATCGAGAGACAATCAATCATTATAAGTATTTCATGGCATGCATCTTGTAGGGACTTAATAAGCTGAGGTTTATTTGATTGGTGGTTAGTGATTAAAGGATAAATTTTTGAGGCCACAGATTCACCCCCCTCTCAGTTATTACTAACAATTGGTATCAAAGCTTGTGTGCTTAGAAGGAAGGTTTCAAGACCTAAATCAAGATCACAAAGATGAACAGACGAGATGTGCCTAAGTTGAACAAAGATAATTTTGCTTCATGGCAAAGAAGAATAAGACTCCACCTATCAGGTATTGGTAATGATGTTACTCAATTCCTTGAAACTGAATATGTGTTGCCCACAGGAGCACCAACATTTGAATAAATGAGAGAGAAGCATGAACACAATGACATGATGATAGAGCTTGCTTCCTCACTCTCTCATGCTGAATTTGAAGATGTCAAAGAATGCAAAACTGCAAAGCAGATGTGGGAAAAATTGAAGCTTGTACATGGTGGTGACAAAAATGTTTTAAGAGCCAAGGCAAAAAGCCTTAGAGGAAAGTTTGATGATCTCAAAATGAAAGAAGGAGAAAACATCACTCAGTATAGCATAAGAATTAAAGAGGTAGTCAATGCTATCCGAGGAGTTGGAGGTGTACTAGAAGAAGATACAGTGGTAAGTAAAATTTTAAGAACCTTACTGCCTACCTATGCTATTAGAGTATCTTCCATTCAAGAAATGAGAGCAGTATCAAATAGAAATGTTACTCTAGACAGTTTAATTGGAAGACTGATTTCATTTGAAATGAATAACTTTGATAATAGTGTCTTACCAAACATAGAGTCTGCATTCAAAACTTCTATAAGAATAAGTAAATCAAGTCACAAAGACACTATAAGAAGAGATAGTGATAGTGAAAATGAAGAAGATGATCTTGATAAAATTGAAAAACTTATGGCCAGAAGAATGCAGAGAGGCAAAGGTAAATACAAAGGTAAATTACCACTTGTTTGTTTTAATTGCAAAGAGATTGGACACTTTGTTGCAAGATGTACTAACAAAAGAAAAGATGACAGAAGTAATGACAGATCCTTTGAGAAAAGGTCTGACAGAGTTGATTACAAAAGTTACCAACAATCAGAAAGAAGAGATACCTAAGACTACAAGGACAAAGGAAAGAAGGTCAGCTACCAAGCAAAATGCAAGGATGACGATACTAACACCGAATCTGATGAAGACATTGAGATGGTGTTTGTGGTTGTAAAGGATGATTCAAATGATGATGAAGAAAGCTATGTAGAAACAGCTCTCATATCTAAAATTAGTAAAAATGATGTTTGGATCATAGATAGTGGCTACACTCATCATATGACCGGTGATAAGCAAAAGTTTGAGACTTTTGAATACTACAAAGGTGGATCAGTAAGAATGGGAAATGACACACCTTGTCCAGTTGAAGGTAGATGAACAATAATGTTGAATAACCAGATAAAGTGTGAGAATGCTTATTGGGTAAATGGTTTGAATTATAATCTATTGAGTATTTCTCAGTTGAATAATTCAGGTCAAAAAGTAGCATTTGAAATTAAAAAGACAAAGATCTTCAACAAATCTAGAAATTTGATTGGTACCGGTGAGTAGACAAAAGGTAACTTATTCTATCTGAATGATACTGACTCCACTTGTTTGATTGCTATGAACGAGGACATATGGTTGTGGCAAAAAATATTTTGCCATGTGAATTTTGACAACATGACTAAAATTAGCAAAAAGAGAAATGTCAGAGGCTTACCGACAATGACCAAGCCCGACAACATCATGTGTAAAAACTGTCAAAAAGGTAAAATGATAAAGTCTAGTTTCAAAAGCAAAACTCATACATCTGATGCAATTCTAGAATTAGTCCATACTGATTTATGTGGACCTATGAGGACAAAGAGTTATTATGGAGAGAGATATTTTATTCTCTTTGTTGATGATTACTCTAGAATGATGACAGTCATATTTCTAAAAGATAAATCTGAAGCATTCAAGATGTTTAAATAGTATAAGGCTTTGGTAGAGAAAAAAAGTGGTAAGGATCTAAAATGTTTGAGATTAGATAGAGGAGGTGAGTTTATATTAGATGAATTCAATAACTTTTGTAATGAGCATGGCATAAAAAGACAGGTTTCTGCTCCAATAACACCAAAACAAAATGGGATTGCTGAAAGAATGAAGAGATCAATAGTTGACTGTGCTAGAACACTGATGATAGAAAAAGGAATCACCCAAATATTTTGGAGAGAAGCTGTCAGCACTGCTGTTTACACAATAAACAGATTACAACTGAAGACAGACACCAAGAAGACACCTTATGAGCTATGGTATGGATACACACCCAATGTGAGTTATTTCAAAAAATTTGGTAGTCAATGTTATATCTTAAAAGATGATAGAAATGGAAAACTTGACTCCAAGAGT
>MU225567.1:4606893-4628647 GCA_018584345.1 Thuja plicata
ATAGATATTTTATTCTCTTTGTTGATGATTACTCTAGAATGATGATAGTCATGTTTCTAAAAGATAAATCTGAAGCATTCAAGATGTTTAAATGGTATAAGGCTTTGGTAGAGAAACAAAGTGGTAATGATAAAAAATGTTTGAGATCAGGTAGAGGAGGTGAGTTTATGTCAGATGAATTCACTAAATTTTGTAATTAGCATGGCATAAAAAGATAGGTTTTTGCTCCAAGAACACCACAGCAAAATGGGATTGTTGAAAGAAGGAATAGATCAATAGTTGACTGTACTAGAACATTGATGACAGAAAAAAGAATCACCCAAATATTCTGGAGAGAAGCTGTCAGCACTGTTGTTTACACACTAAACAGAGTACAACTGAAGAAAGATACCAAGAAGACACCTTATGAGCTATGGTATGGATACACACGCAATGTGAGTTATTTCAAAAATTTTAGGAATCAATGTTATATCTTAAAAGATGATAGAAATAGAAAAATTGACTCCAAGAGTGATGAAGGAATTTTTCTAGGGTATTCTACCAAGAGCAAGGCTTACAAATCTCTAAACAAAGTCTCTAACAAAATTATTGAAAGTGCAAATGTAAAGATAGATGAATTTGCAGAGAAGAATGAACAAGAAAGCACTAAAGAACCAGAGGATTACAATAAGTTCACTTAGAACGAGGAACCTGACACTCTACCCTACCAACAATGTAGAGCACCTGAGCTGCAAATAACTGCTCCAGAACATCAGGCTGCAAATACCAACGGTCAGGAAAATGATCAAGAAAATGTGCAAGGTGATGAAGAACATAATGAAGATCAAAATAATGATCAAGCTAATAGACAAAGGACTATACCTATACTTGCAATATATGTAAGGAAAAACCATCTAGAGGTCCAGATCATAGGAGATAAGAAATCTGGTACAAGAACAAGAAGTAAGTCTTTAAACTCAAGTTGCTTAATTTGTGAGTGTGAGCCAAAGTCTGTCAATGTTGCTCTAGATAATGAGGAATGGATAAGTGCTATGAATGATGAGATTGAGAAGATTGAGAAGAACAAAACATGGTCACTTGTGCCAAGACCAGATGACAAGAATGTCATCGGTATAAAATAGATATTCAAAAATAAGCTAAATGAGAATCGAGAAGTCACAAGGAACAAAGCAAGACTAGTATGCAAAGGGTATGCACAAAAGGAAGGTATAGACTATGGAGAGACCTTTGCACCTGTTGCTAGGATAGAAGGAGTAAGAATACTACTTGCTTATGTTGCATACAAAGAATTCAAAGTATATCAAATGGATGTCAAGTCAAGATTCCTAAATGGAATACTTGAAGAAGAGGTATACATTGAGGAACCAGAAGGGTTTGTAGATCCAGATTAGAGGAACATGGTATGTAGACTTCACAAAGCCTTGTATGGATTAAAAAAAGCTCCAAGAGCCTAGTATGAATGACTTCATTCCTATCTAATAAGTATTGGATTAATAAGGAGTAGTGAAAACAACAATCTTTATTTAAAAGAAGATGTTGATGCTAACACTTTGATTGCTGAAATATTTGTTGATGACAACATATTTGGAGGCAATGATATGCTATGACAAACATTTGCTGATGAGATTAGCAAAGAATTTAAGATGTCTATGTTTGGAGAGATCAAGTTCTTTCTTGGTCTACAGATCATTCAACAAAGTGAAGGTATTTTCAATACACAGTCCAAGTACATCAATTAGGTCCTGAAGATATTCAAGATGGAAGAATCATAACCAGTTGGAACACCAATGGCTACTGGAAGTAAGTTAACAAAGGAGGACAAGACAATAGAGCTAAACTAGACTTTGTACAGATCAATGATTGAAAAACTCATGTATGTTGTACACACTAGACCAGATATTGCACATGCAGTAGGAATTGTTGCTAGATTTTTTGCTGACCCCAGGGAATCACATATGACTGTTGTGAAAACAATCCTAAGATATCTGAAGAATACTGAGGAATTTGGCTTATGGTATAGAAGAGAAGGCAAATTTGAACTAAAGGTGTTTACCGATGCTGATTGGGCTGGAAATCTTGATGACAGAAAGAGCACAACTAGAGGAGCATTCTTTATGGGTGACAGACTTGTCACATGGATCAGTAAGAAGCAAGGATGCATCTCTCAGTCTACTGCAGAAGCAGAGTATGTTGCTGCTGCTGCAAATTGTTCAAATATCGCATGGATCAAATAATTGCTGGAAGGTATGCATATGAATATCTTAGAAATAGTGATTGTCTATTGTGATAACACTAGTACAATAAACATATGCAAGAATCTAGTCATGCATGCAAAGACTAAACACATTGCAATAAAGTATCATTATTTGAGAGAACAAGTTCAAGAGAAAGAAGTGACACTTGAGTATGTGCAATCAAAAGAACAATTGGCCAATATCTTCACCAAGCCACTACCCAAAGATACATTTGAGTACCTGAGAAAGAGACTAGGGGTCAAACCCTTGTCTACCAGTCAGTAAAAGACTGAAGGCTGCATTAGCCTATGTATTATATAAATATAAGAAATATTGATGCAAGCAAAGAGAAGAACTTCAAAGCTACATCTATATACAGACATGTATATATATCAGAACTAAGCACTAGAGCATAATGTTGTAATGTTGATGGATAAGGTAAATTCAAGGAATATATTATGGATAATAAGAAAATGATTATTTGACATGAATGTCAGATATTTGAAACAATTGGCAATAGACATTGTTTCAATAATTGATTGACATTGTTGTCAAAGGGAGAGAGATTATCCATATTATCACATTCTTCTGAGAAAAGGAAGAGAGATTATCCATTATCAAATCACTCCAACAGGGAGTGATTATATCCTAGGGGAGAGAAAATTGTATGAAATATTACACAAAGGGAAAGTTGCTAAAAAAAGAAGACAAGACATCAAAGCAGAAGAATAGTCAGAAGGAGAGAAATTGACACCAGAAGAGATTCAACACATCAGAAAATAGAAAGCTGCAAGAATCAAATCTAAGCTAAAACAGAGCTTACCGAAGATCAGACATTTATCGAATATCAAACAAAGATTGGTAGTTTGATGAATCTCAACAATTGTATTTCATATTGTATTAGAAAAAGTATAGTGTGATAATATAAGTTGTGTTGCCATCAATGCCAAACAGAAAGATTGATGACATATAACTGATTGAATGTTTGATAATGTTAAGTTGAAGATAATGCAAGGCATTAAATCAGTTAATGGTTTGTATTGTCATTAATGTCAACTTGATATCATCTGTACGGTCATATACATAATGCCAAAGACTTCATATAATCAAATGGAACAAAGGTTATGCTTTTAGCAATGCATAAAATTCAAGTATTCACTAAGTGACAGATAACACCGACGAAGTGCACACCATCGGTAAAGCCAAAGAAGAAAAGTTACAGAGATACCCGATGAGCTGAAGACAGTGTTGCCCGATAAAGCAAAACCACAGGTTGCCTAACGAGCTGAAAATAGAGTTACCCGACAAGTAAAAATCCAATGATGCCCGACGGACAGAGATCCCAAAGCTAACTAGAGTCACACCAATGGAACTGGCAGTTGTAACCGATGACTAACTAAAGAGTTGACTGATGGAACAAAGAGTTCAGAAAATGATAAAATATCTAGCTGGCAAGAGCTAAAGATAGACTTAACTGGTTGTTTTCTTTGTTTTATTCGACCAGAGTTAAGTAATTGATTTAAAGCTGATTTGTACAGTTGGCAAGAAGATAACTACGAGATAAATCAGGAGGTATGTTTTAAATCAGATTGGCTGGATTTGTTTTTACACCAAGAATCAAGAATCAAGGATCAAGAATTAAGGAATATCATGTCTATATAAGAGACAAGCTTAATTCATTTCCATATCACATTCACGGAAAAGGGATTAAGGGGAGTGAATCGAAAGAGGATGCTAAAGAGAAACTGATGAAGGATAACTTCATACAGTCCTGATCAATCAAGCTAAGGGAGAGCTAAAGAATTCTGCAAACACCGACAAACATTGAGCACATCATCATAGAGAAGAAAGTGTGGAGCACAGATAATTGAATTGATATATTGATCAAAAAGATAATGTACTTAAATAGATATGAAAATCTACAATTCAAGTTGCATTAGAAATAGGTCATTTTTTTCAGTTTAACCATTGAAGCATCAAGTCTCTTAATAGAGCAAGACTTAACAGTCTTCTATATATTGAGGTATATCCCAAGGAGTGCCAAAAAGTAGCACTAGATTTTCCTAAAGCCTATTGACATTCTAAGAAAGAGGCTGATTCAAGGATGGTAGCAAACTAAGTTTCCCGATACTAAGTGACAACCTATATGTATAAAATCCTCTAACAAGGTCACACCTAATAGTGTGTTTGTAACCTTTAACAGGGTTGGCTCCTAACAGGGCTCACTTCAGAAGAATGAAAATTTGGGGTACCGGTCCTAGTGGTTTTTTCCCTCAACAGGGTTTCCACGTTAAAATCCAAGTGTTATGTGTGTATGGTTTATTACTTTACTATTTTACATTTCACATATGCATTTCTGGATATATCAGTATACTCTGCTTATTTACTGTATTTTGGTAAATAGTTATACTGTATATCAGTAATCAAAGAGAATAAGAACAGACAAGGAAAATCGACAGACAGTTAATCATTATAAGTATTTCATGGCATGCACCTTGTAGGGACTTAATAATCTGAGGTTTATTTGATTGGTAGTTAGTGATTAAAGGATAAATTTTTTAGGCCACGAACTCACCCCCCCTCTCAGTTATTACTAACATTTCCATCATATTCTGGCCAAGAGCTTCGAAAAGGAGGATGAAGAGGTAGGGGGACTGGGGGTCCCCTTGGAAAAGCCCTTTCCCTAGGTAAAATTTAGCTCCAGGTTTACCATTGAATAACACTGAGAATCTCACAGTTTCCAAGCAGCACCTAATAAGGTCTATGAAATGATCCGAGAAGCTGAAAGCTGACAGGACTTTGAAGAGAAAAGTCCAATAGACTTTGTCTTAGGCTTTAGAAACATCCAGCTTGAGAGCCATCCCAAAAACCATGTTGTGATCAATGGAGTGGATAATTTCATGTGTGGTGATGGCAGCATCCATAATTTATTGGCCAGGGACAAATCCTTTCTGATTGGGGCTGATGATTTTGTCAAGCAGGAGTTTGATTTGGTTAACCATAATTTTGGAAAATACCTTATACAAAGTATTGCAAAGACTTATGGGTCTAAAGTCTTCCCTGATTTTTGGCTCTGCGCACTTGGGGACCAAAATAATATAAGTGTCATTAAGTTTCTTTATCATTTTTTTACATCTGATGAAATCTCGTGCAACATGAATGACATCATAACCAACAATATCCCAATACTCTTGGAACAAAGTGGGGGGGGGAAACCATCAGGACCAGGGGCTTTGTAGGCTCCCATGGAGAAGACCGCCTTATGAACCTTCTCATCAGTGACCCTCGATAAGAGCATGTCATTATCCTCAACTGTGATGGCCCTGGGAAGCTGTGTAATGAGATTTTCCTGGAGGGAGAGAGGGTCCCCAGGGGAAGAATTAGTGAAGGCTCTGGAGAAGTAATCAATGGCCAACCCTCCAAGTTGGATAGGGTCTGAAATCTCCTATCCCCTAGGGTTTCAAAGTTTTGTGATAGAGTTTCTTTTTTTATGCTTATAGGTTGATTGATGGAAGAAAGCAGTATTACGATCCCCCTCCTTCAGCCACTTAACCCTAGACCTTTGTTTCTATAAAACCTCCTCATTGGCCCGAGTATCTTTGCAACTTTTCCTGGTGTTTTCTTCCTCCAAATGCAAATCCTTCGAAAGATCACCCCCTGCCATTTTCCCTTGGAGAGAATCAATTTTATCATTTAGCACCTTTTTAGTATGGAAAATGTCACCAAAGGTGCATTTGCTCCAACCTTTAACCTCCTCTCTGATAATCTCAAGCTTGGAAGAAACACTGAACATAGCTGAACCTTTGACCAAAGTGGACCACCAATGTTGAACCTTATCACGGAAGCCAGGGTGGGAGGCCCACATAATCTCATATCTGAAGGGAGCTGGGTACTGCTATCAAACATCCTCCAATTTGCGGAGAAGGGGGTTATGGTCCGATGTCGTTCTGGGGAGGGAAGCCAAGGAAGAGGTAGCTCCCAAGTCCCAAGTGGAATAGAGTAAGACCCGATCCAATCAGACCTATATAAGGTGGTTACCTTTCCTATTATTATTCCATGTAAAGGGGTTGCCTCTTAGCTCCACATCATAAAGACCACACTCACCCACAAAGTTTGCCAGGTCCCCCATGCTGTCAGAATAGTCCACGATGCCCCTACACTTCTCAGAAGGGAATAGGGGAGAGTTGAAGTCTCCTAAAACCATGAGCTTGGAGTCTTGAAAATTGGAGAGGGAAATCTTTAGCTCATCCCAAACCCCCTTTCTGCCCTGCCGGGTATTTGGAGCATAAATGTTAAAACAGAGCCAGGTCTCTAGCGTGGAAGTGAAGGCCACAACCAGGTGGTTGTGGGAAGAACTGTGGGCATCACCCTTGACCTTGGAAGGGTTCTAGAGGGTGGAAATACCTCCCAAATATCCTTGAGCCCCAAAGTAGAAAACATTGGCCCCAGGCCAAAGTCTTCCCACCAACACTTCAAAGTTATCTTGAGACATTTTAACTTCTTGAATAAATAGAATGTCAATTTTATAATAAAAAATGTACTGTTTGACAACCACTTGTTTCATGGGGTTATTGAGTCCCCTAATGTTCCATGATAGAACAATCATTTCTTACCTTTTTGGTTGAGGTCCAGGGTTTGTTGTCTTCTTGTAGTAATCTCCTTTATCATGCTCCTCTATCTTCTGAATCTGTCCGTCGGCCGTCCCAGTTTGGTGTCTACTCCCACATCCATTTTCTTTTGCCGAGTCTTCTTATTTTGGGTTTTCCATTCCAGGTCCCCATTCAACAAGGTTCCCAAGGGGGTGGAGCATCCTAGAGCCACTGGGGAACCCAAGGCCAAAGGAATGAGAACAACTTCCACCATAGGGGTTGATGGAGGGCCTCCAGATGTGGAGTTTGTCAACACACAGACATTGAGTTTTGTCTGGACAAGTGCCAAACCTGGGCTGGGACTATGTGAAGTCTCCAGGCCTGGGTTGGAGATGTTGGATTTTCTTACCACATGCATGGGGGCTACAGGAGTAGGGGCACTGCAATGCTTGGTTTACTCTACTATGGCTTTCTCCTGCACCATACACGTGGGTATTTCCCCCTCTTCCAGACCAAACACGTTCTCCATCGACCCAGAAATGGGATCACAGCCCTTAGTCAAAGCCCTAAAAACCCTTTTTTCGCTGGGGGCGTCCCTTGTTGGGGGTGGGGGGAGAGAACCTAAGGGAATCTTTGAAGCTTTCATCAGTGGAATGGCTTGCTTTAACTTAAGTTTAGGCCTCTTGGGGGCCTCATAGTCCCTTCTTGTGTGGCCCTTCGAGTTGCAGCATTCACAGAAGAGGGTAGCATTTTCATAGACAATAGCTTGTGTCCATTTAACCAGCTTAGACTTAAGGACAAATTTTTTTGGTAGAGTCTTATTAATAGACACATTCATATAGAAATGTGAAAAAATAAGTTAGGATTTAGAGAGGGTTACTAGATCCACCAAAATTTAGTGTTCGAAGAAGTTTCTGATCCATCTAAACACTTGCTCATCCCAAAACTTGAGAGGCAACCCAGGGAGATGGACCCAAATAGGCGTCATTCTGTTGAGGTCCGCAGAAGGGTCCAAACTTGGTTTCCATTTGGCCAGAGTGAGGAGGTGTTTTCCATAGAGCCAAGATCCAGAGAGGATGAAAGACAAGTCCTTTGCAGTCATGAAATGAAATAGAAAGAGTCCACCAGGCATGGATGACACCACCACACTCCCCTTTAGCTTCCATTGGTTTCCCACCCATTTTTGAACCATGTCAATGGAGGGGCGGAAGTTGAATAAGCGTCCAACCAGAGCTAGGTTAAGCTCTGCCATGTTCTTTTCGACAACAGAGTCTGGAAGAGTGATCTTTGTACCATCCTCCATTAGGATAGTGAGCATTAGGGTGGGGTCTGATTCCACCTAGGTCCCAACCAACACACCTTTCTAGTCAGCCTTGGGACCAAGATGTGGCAGGGAATCTGAAGTACTTTTCCCAAAATCAGAGACCAGGTCAGGTGTAGGGTCCCCGAGTTGGGGGGGAGGTTCCCCCCCATAAATTTATGCCATGACAGAAGTTCAAAATAAGCTTTTGGGTGGAAAATTTGCAGAGCGCATGCATTAAGCATTTTGACTTTAGTTGTTTGTATCTTTTAGAGATAGTTTTTGTTTTATTGGAAGACTTAGTCATTTTTTTTGTTTAGTGTTGCCATCAATGCCAAAGGGAGAGATTGTTGGAAAGTGATCAATTTTGTATGATTTGATTCACTTTTTGGTTTTCATTTATGGAAGCACATCTAGCATACTAATCGATTCCTTTAAAGTTAAGTTTTGGTGACTCCGAAATCAGCTAAGTACAAAAGCAGAAATACAAAGGTATTTTGAGTATCAAAAATTGAGATCGATGAGTTACAGAAAGAGAGCCTAGAATATGATAGTATGGGGTATGTGTGACCTTCACCTAAGATTTATATTTTTTGGTGATGTTTACAGTAAGTTAGATAAATTTGAAGATAGACAGACAACAGAACAATGATACAGAGCAGCTGGATAGAAGCGATGATTCAGGGAGTATGACGTGGACTCCTAGAAATCAGAGTTGGATTATGACTGTTGATAATCTATATTTTGATTATGTAAGAGCGTCGACTATGCATTTAATATTTGATTTATTAAATTTATTTTGTATTGAGAGCCGACTAGGTAATATTTGTATTTAAGAGCCGACTTGGTAAAGAAAAAGAATATATATGTAAGATCTTTTTGTTGGATGAATAAAGAGTTGTGAACAGAATTTTGGATGTGATATGTGAATGGCAGAGTAGAGGATGACAAAGATCATTGAAGAACTATGCCTGGAACTATCTAAGCATTAGAGATGCTTGTTTTGTTCATTACTGAGAACATTTTGTAACATAACTACATTGTATGAGTTGTATGCTCAGTTGGCCCCTAATAGGGTGTTTTATACCTTTAATAGGGTTGTTATTCCTCTAACAAGGAAATGCTCTATGTAATATTCATCTCCTAACAAGGCTAGGTCTCCTAACATGGACACTATACTTTAGTGCATGCTTGTGGGTACCATCCCCACCAGGGTTTTCCCTTGGACAGGGTTTCCTCGACAACAAATAATGGTGTTATGAGTACTGGGTTATTTTCGTATGTTCTTTTCACTTCTGCTAGCTTATGGATTATTTACAATTGGTTGAAAAGTTTTATTAAGTGTGTAATACTAATTCACCCCCCTTCTCAGTATTACCTAATCCTAACAATAGAAAATGCCTACGACGTAATAAATATTGTTATATTTTTCCATCATAGAAAACCATAAAAAGATGTTGTTATTGTTCATATATGTATAAAAATAATTGGTGAGAAATGGGCGTGCGACTAAATTTGATTGTGAAGTTGATTTTTTACATCAAAATGAGGCATTTGTGCCATAATATAGGCATGAAAATTTAGGTATACAAGGGAGCAAGAATAGTGTTAGAAAATGAGTGATATTTCAAAAACTAGAATTGAAAACATAGTTTTGAATATCCCCTTGTATTTATTATTATTATTATTTTAATGATGTTAATATAAAAATTATAATTTATTTTAAGGCAATTTAAATAAGCTATTATTTTAAAGAAATGAAGATATAAATAGATACTTTTATCAAGAGTGTAATTATTATAAATAGTTAAATTGATGGTGGATGGTAGAATGTAAAAATTAAAAGGAAAATTAAAAATTATACTATTAGACTTTATTTATGAGATTTTTTGTAAGATAGTTATTTTTAATAGAAAGTTAGTGTAATAATAAGGACATCATTTTAATTGTGTAAATATTTAAAAGGATGGAAGAAATAAAGTGTTGAAATATAAGATATGCAACTTTTAATATTATAATAAGAAATTTGGTGGGCCCCCTTCACCCCTTCATGAGAACTATTGTTAATCTTTCTAATTATGTGAATCCTATAAAATATATAGTATGATTAGGTATTAGAATTATATGTGCACTTGTGATCTACTCCTTACGAACCTAAAAATCTTTCAAACTTCTCTAACTAGTTAAATACTTTCCTTATCTACTAAATAAAAGTGATACAGTGCAAAACCTTAAATAAGCTACATCTTTAACTACAAGAAACTACACTTCATAAAGATATCATACAATTGGTTCTCACATTGACACTACAAAACCTATAAGAAGTGATAGGCACGGCCCACCTTTATCCTCAAGTATATTAGCATGTCATTTAGAAAGACTAGGAAATTTTGGTAGGGTTATGTGGAATACCATGCTCATAAGACTCGTGAACATTAATGGAGGATTATTCGACCATAATAAAATTGGTATGAACTCATAGTGCTCATATCAATCTTAGAGGACAACTTGATTCATTTTATTTGATGAATTAATTTTTAATTTTATAGCAAAAGATAATGATTCCTCACCACTTGTTATTCAAATTTTCATTATGGATGCAAAGTTGAATGTAATTATCCTTATTCACAAACATGATAGGAACACACCCTATTAAGACAAAAATATCCATTATTCAATTTTTTTAATTTATATTATCATGAAATAGGTTCTACTCTTAGAACGCAATCTAAAATTCTGCATCTCATCTATTGGGCATAGTAAGTATGAAACTCAAAATACTACGGTCAATACTCTTATAGGTTAGGTGCAAGAAGTTTGGTCCCCATTCGGCGGAGGTCTTATGGACTTGAAAATTGCTGCTAGAAATAGGCACCCATTTTGAATAAAATAGGCACCTGATTTAGTCTCGGATACCCAATCCAACAATTCAAAAAATGGGTACCCATTTCAAAACAGGTCTCCGTATCAAATTTTTTAAAAATTATGCCTAGAAACTCATTTTTAAATGTTGATTTATTATATTTAAGAAACTAGTACGCATTTTTAAGCGTGTGCCTATTTTTTAAAATTTGAATTTTTAATCCACCCTTTGCATTGGATTTCGGTTCAGGATAAGCTTGGTGAGACCAAGCCTATGCTTGGAGCTCCAAAATAATGGTTGGCACTGAAATACCAGATTTTTGCCTTGCCATAATTTTTTCAAGGCATTCCTAATCGAATTTGTTCATTTCATAAAAACACATTAGAGTTCTTACTGTCCTAATTTCAAAAAAATAAAATTCATAGTGATATGATGAATTTTACTATTTGTTGAGCGTTGTTTTAACACAAGCCAACTTGCTAGGATCTCGAGATTTGATTTCCTCTCTTGAAAGAATAACAGAGTTATTCCCAAGGTTCTCCGGGGTCGAGTCACAACCTGCTTGGTTACTCAGTTGAAGATAAATGTGATTGTTCATGAGGAGGCCTTTGCTGGTACATTCAAGAGAACAAAACTACAAAATATTGTTAATTCTCTTTTTTTGGGGTATTTTCCATTTTAACAAGTATGGGTGTTTGTAAATAAAATGCAATTTTGTATTTTTTCAAGATGGTAATTTTCAGAATTAATGATGGCGTTTTAATGAGAGAAGAGTAACGAGAAATGAAGCAAATTACAAGGAAAGTGAAATCCTAAGGACATAAAACCGCTGTAAATCCTTCCTTATGAATTAAATGCTGGAGAGATTTGGAACAACCCACGAAGCATAAATCAGACCAAGTCACAATTCACTACTCCATGGATGCAAGCATTTGGAGAGAAGACATATTCACTCGTGCAAGATATTCAAAATCTATCAAATCGTGAAGCCACCAAGATGTGCGCACCCACGAGACAGATTTATCATTAAGACCAAAGATGATCTCCTCCACGCATTTGTCACAGCAAGGTAGATACACAGTAGCAAACTCCAACAAAAAGTGGCACGAATTTGAAACACAATAACACAAAGGGCTCTCTAAAAATAGAGAATAATGCAAGCATACATTCAATAAATTTGCATAGATACCAGTAATTCACACACCATGAATGAAGCACCCAATGTAGATCTTTATTGTATTAAAAATTTGGCCCTTTACATTTTTTTTTGATTACAATATATAGAGTTTTGATCCACAACTCTGATTTTTGGAGTTAGGGCATCAGAGAGTCTAAACTAGAGAAATAGAACTAAAACAAGAACTTTGCTGAAGGTAAACTACTGCTAACTGATACTATGTAACTTGCATGGATTCTTAAACCCATTTACAATCCATTTTCTCATGCAAAGAGGGAAAAAGCTGCCAGAGAAGAGAGAGAGAGAGAAAGGAGGAGAATTCCTTCTGTGAACTGGGAGTCTTCTTCTTGATCTAGGTGGATGCTTCTTGGATTCTTCACCTAAGCTGTTTCTGATGGCATGAACTGATAGGAGACCCTTAGTTCCTCTGAAACAAACTCAAGTTATCCATTGATTTGATCTAGAGTCAAACTGGTGTTGAAAAAGGTGACCTCGCTGGAAACACCCAGTTTTTTTGGACCCCGACCTCTACCCTGAAACTTTAATTTTTTCAAAATTGGAGGTCCAAAAGTTCAGACTTGTCGTGGGCAAAAAGGCCAAAAAACTTTGAGGAGGCCGAAAGGCAGAAATCTTCGCAGGCCAAAAAATACTCTTTGTTATATGGGCCGAAAGGCCAAAAAAGTTGGAGGCCGAAAGCCCGAAAAATACTGCCTTGGTGAATTTTGACCAAGTGTGAAAATATTGCCCGGTCCATCTGGTATTTGAACCCTGGAACTTTATCCAGTGAAGACTTCTAGGTGAGCTACCCGAAGCCTCTACACGATCTCCTGAACTTCTTCATAATTGATCTCTTTCCTTTTTACTTTGGAGACCCTTCATTCTTGCTTCTTTCTAAAGAGATTTAATTCAGAAGCGAAGAAAGTGATCTCTTCTTCGTGCTGCAACATTCTATGTATCTCTTCTTTCATATAAAATAGTTGCTGCAAGTCCTCCTTGGTATTGACTCTGGCCAGAACGTCTCTGAACTGTTGGACCACTTCCTTGGAGGGGCGCAGAGCTTGTTGGCTTTCATCTCGGTAGATGTTGAGGCCGACCCCTTTGAAGAATGTATCTATATCATTGACCCATGTTTTTACCTCCTCCCTCTTTTCACCTATGAGGGCCTGGTGCTTCTTGTAGGCCTTAATTATTTTGTCCATTTGCTTGGTCCAAGTCTCAAATTTATCCAGTTCTTCGCCCTCATAGACTTTGACCAAAATTTGGAAGCGTTTCTTTCTAAATACCTCCAAATCCTGGAGAGCTGCCTGCCACTTAGCTACCTCAGCATCCATCCCCCCATCATCTTCCACCAGGTTGATGAGTGAATTAACCTCAACCAAGATGGTCCTATATGGCATGAATATTGACAGGATTTCCTTCTCTCTGAACTGTTTGAAATCATTTATCCAATCAGTACTCGCCTATATGAAAGAGAGGGTTAATCCTGTCGGCAAATCTGGTGTAGCCCTTTTATCAATCATGGCTTGTAATGAAGCCTTTGAACAATTTAGGTCAATGGGACCCACCATCTTTTGGATGAACCCTTTCAATGCTTCATTCTGGTCTGTTAAGGCCTTGATGGTTTCTTCATCTTTACTCATGAACCCCAGAGCATGCTTGACTCCCAAGGCTGCTAATGTCTTGCTTCCTGCTCTGGTTGGCTCCCCCAAGTCTATCTCCTTGAATGTATAGTCTCCTGATGAACCCGTGGTTTGAGAGGTGCTTGGGGGTGGGATAGCTATTTGTGTTGTCCATCGACCCTTAGGGTCTTGGGTCACATATGACATAGTTTTAGCAAGCACACTCATGTCTGCATGGTGGAAAGCTTACTTCACCATAGTTATACTTGTATCTTCTCCATCCAGTTCACTTGTGTAGGTTCTTCTCCAAGGTTGTATCTCCTTAGTAAACCAAGTAGGTTTACCAGAGGTAGTTACTGGCTCATATGGTGCCATATGGAGAATTGAGGTCAAGCCTTGTTGCCCTAGAGCTATTCCCTGTTATGATTCCTTCTCTGCCCCTCTTCCTTGTTCATCTTTTCCTTCTTCCATTCTATCCCCTTCTTCATCCCTTTGTATTTCCTCCTCTTCCTTATCTTTCTCACTGACCTCCTTTTCCTTTTCCTTCTATGGGCCTTTGTCGGCTGATGAATCAATTACAACTTATGGCCTGAGACCGGTCATGGCCTCTAGTGAGGTTTGAAAAGGTGATGTGTCTTCTATGCCTACTGCTCCTTCGGTTGCCTAAGTGGCACATGTTGAAGGGATTGATGTTGGTGGAATAATTGTTGGCATGACTGTAGTGGGAGATGAGGAGATGGTGGTAGTAGACAGAGGTGGAGTGGGTACAAGAGGAGGTGTTGGAGTCGATAGGGAAGTTGGTGGAGTAAGTATGTGGGGTGCTAAACTCTAAGTTACCCCACTATCTTGTTTTTTAGGCCCTGGAGAAGAATCGGGGACTACTAGTGGAGTAGGAACATTCACCAGAGGATTGGTGTACTGGACCAGTGGAGGAGTAAGGGCTACCTGAGGTTGTATGACCGGTGGTGGAGTGAGGGAAACTTGAGGTTGTATGAGTGGTAGTGCCCCAGTGTATGTATCTTGGCCCTGATCCGAAAAGCCTTCAAGTCCTTCAAAATCAGAGAGCATAAATTCATCTGGTCCTAATGGATCCAAAGGATTATCCTGATCTTTGGGATCCTCTCTATGTTTCTTAGTAGTCTCCTTTTCTCTCCTCTTCTGTAACCTAGTCTTCTGGACTAGGGGCTCACTTGCATCCTCTTCCTCGGGCTCTTCCTATACATTTTCCAACTATGGAGACTCAGAACTCTTCTTCCTCTTATAGGTTTTCTTCTCAGTGGTGGGGGAAGATTGGCCAGAGGTGGATGGGCCCTCTCCTGATTGGGGTTGTAACAATCCTGTTGGTGGGTCAATCTGGCCTGTCATTCTAGTTTTCTTAGGCCTAGGATTGGAGCCATATTCAACTGGTCGTTCATGACCATACACCATTCTTTGCTTCTGAGGGGGAGCCTTCTTATATTTAGGAGTTGTTGACTTCTCTCCTTGTTGTTTCTCTACTTTATTGGAGGGCTCCATTAATGTTTTCACCAGGATCAGACTCATTCGGTGTGGCTTCTTGATCCAAGATATGGTGGTTTTTATCATGTGCCTTACCCTGAAGTCTATGTCATCATTTTCATCTTTGTCTACCTCGGCGTTCATTATTGGCCGGTCATACACCTTATCTTGTGTGTAAATGTCTTCTAAGACATCCTCTGAATCACATTCCCATATCTTCGGGGAAATAGGAACCTTCAACACCTCTTTTTCCAGAGCTAGGTTCATTCTGTAGTAATCTCAGATTCTGACCTCATGGTCATCTATATAGTTTATCCAATGATCGTCTAGATGTGGCTCATGTACATAGAATCTACAGATG
Source organism: Thuja plicata (assembly GCA_018584345.1). NCBI lineage: Eukaryota > Viridiplantae > Streptophyta > Pinopsida > Cupressales > Cupressaceae > Thuja > Thuja plicata. Next base: position 4,622,534 of record MU225567.1, read on the forward strand.
ATACGGCTATAAGTACCTATGGGGTCAAAACAAGCTCGCACTGTCTTATAAACTTGCAAGGGGAAATCATCCCATTCAAAAGCAAGGGATTTGAAAACCTTCATGTCATGTAGTGTATAGGGTCCCAAAGAGATGGGAAAGTCCCAACAGTGCTTCTTCTTATGCCTGATGTGCTCGTATGCATCCGTGAGCTGCCTGGCCATCTCCAATATGATTATCCAGTCAGATGGATATCTGTGTAGCTTCTTGGTTGTATGGTTGATCCAGCTATCTGAATGTATGTGAATGTCTTGAACTAGATGAAATAGGCCCCAATAGCCCTCACCTTAGCAGCAGCTTCTTCTGACATTATTTTAGCAAAGTCACCCTCAATAGATCGGATGACTGTGAAAATGAATGCGTCATTGACTATTCTGTAATCAGGGGAATCCTTTGACATGTTTGCTCCTTTTACCAACTATGGGTATACAAGATGGGGCCATGCATTTGGATCATTCAAACTTCTCCTCTTGGTGAGGCTGGGATAATCTACCCGTGCAACTAGTAGATACATTATGTAAGTGCTCATGTAGAACTTTGGGTTATGCTTTACTGTTGTCAACTGCTCATCCAGGTTATCACTAATAATAGTGCCCCAGTAGAATCTTGCCTTTCATTCCCTGATCCTCTCTATTAGCAGGATCATCCAGTGCTCAAGTTGGATGGACTGGGGTAACCCATACACCCTGCTTATCATTGTTATGGCTGCCTAGATATCATCTCTCATATAACCTCTCTAGAGGTCTATCTTGTCTATTTTGTTCTTGGGAAGTGGTTGCTTCAGGTATTCCTTATTCATCATCTCGTTTACTATTTTCTCCCTGTTACCAAACTGTTTGTTTCCCTTTTCAATATAAAAGTCATAGAATTTGTCTATGCCTTTGTGAAGGTGAAAGACATCCTCGATGACATCCGGCCTAATGTCTAGTACTACTTGGTATTCGGAGTTTATTACCACCCTCTTATCTGAATCATAGTGATGAGATAGGGTCATGATCAGTTCTGAAGATGAAACAACCACTGGGTGTGTGGCTACATTCACAAGCCCGGATAGGAATAATGAAGTGTAGTCCTCAGATCTGTTAGCTGGCTGGGAGCACTGAGTCAGGAATTCATTCCAATCTAGATTCTCGATGTTGGTGTCAGTTATCTCGCTGTGTTTGTTCCCCACCTTGGAGCTAGGGGGATTCCCCTTGTATTGGAACTTCATTGGGGATGATGTCTTTGGTTCAGTCATTCTTGCAAGAAAAGGATAAATATCAGTAGCTTTTTGAACAAAGAAACAATTTAAACTATGGAAGTAAGTAAAGAGAGTTGAAAATAGTTAAAGCGTAAGTTTTCGCACTTTCAGACCTTTCAGGGTTTGGGACACCGAAAACTATTTCGGATACCGAAAAGTCTGAAAGTATGAATAAGTATATGGGAAGGCCCAGTCCATCGGGGGTTTCAGAGTTTCAGAGGCTGAATTGGGAGGGGTTTTCTCAAGGATGCCGAATCATCCAAACATGGCGAAGAACCAGGATGAACTTGATCAGAGGTTTCACTTTCAAATTTTCAGACTTTTGAACCTTTCAGACGTTTGAAAAGCTGAAAGCCCCAAAGTAGAACTCGGCAAAAAGAGAAGACCCCATTTTCGGGCCTTCGGAGGCCGAGAAAAAAAAACCTGCGACTAACGCCATGACTGACAAGCTCGCAAGACCCTAATCCTAGACCCGACGACACAAGAAAAACTGAAGGGCCGACAGGGAGGGAAGCCCCTCTCAATGCACGAAGACACAGAAGCCCCAAAGGGCACCGAAACAAAGTGCCCTAGGCTAGATAGGCACTAGGGACACTGGAAAGACCCTAAACCTAGGGAAAACTGAAAGCACAAAACAAGGAAGAGCGGAGGAAACCTACCTCGATCGCCCGAGTGGAGGGAGGGAAACCAGGCGATGAAATAGAGGCGAGCGGCGAGGAGGAGCAGACGAAATGCGAGTGAGAGCACAAACCAAAAAAAATGCAAAGTGACAAAACAAATGAGGCTACCCCCTTTATAACCTGCGGGCTGACGTTAGCGGGTTTGGGTTCGGAGACCGAATCGCCGAAAACCCGGAGGGGACTAAGAACCTTTCGGCCTTTCGGTGATTTCGAAATCCGAAATCACCGAAAGGCCGGGTCTTCGGTAGTTCGGCCCTTTCGGTATTTCGGAGGACCTAAGTCCTCTGAAAGGCCAAAAGGGCCGAAAGATCGGGTCTTTGGCCTTTCAGCCATTTCAGTATTTCGGAGGACGTGAGTCTTCCGAAAAGCTGAAAAAAGGTTCTTTTTCCTTCTCTGGTTTCAGTAATCCTTTCTGGTGGTTGACTGGATCTCTACGAGGGGCGGACACGACGAAAAGAAAAAGACAAAAAGAAAAGGGGGGTTCCCCATGGTCAGAGGACCTAAAATGGGGTGTGTGTTGTGGACCCACAACACTATTTTTTCAATATTTATTAATCAAAAGTGGTACCTAAACTTAAAATAGTGAGGTTCACTAAAACTTTAATAAGTTTTTTTTTTTTACGTTTTTTTTGAAAATAAATTATATGACATCAATCTACATATTATTTTATTTAATATTAAAAAAATAATTTTGAAAAATTGTTAAATTTTCATCAAATTATGGTGGTCGTACACAAGAGGTTTCAAAAATATACTTTACAATCAATTCAAAACTTTAAAAAAATATATTCAATAAAAAAAAATATGCTCATCAATCTTTGGTGTCTAAGGTATCTTTTCCCAGAAGGATTCAAAAAAAAATATTTATTTAGGTCAATATATGGTCATCGTACACGTGTGTGGTATGGTCCTGAAACATGCATTTTGAAAAATTGGTTTTAAGACATTCCTACTAAAAATAATTTATACCATGTGGGTATTGAAATAAATTACATATTTGAAAACTAGACTATCAGCACTACATTTTCTATTAGTGAATTTTTTCAAGATTCAATATCTAAGTACCTCAAATTTTGAGATCAATTGACAGAAAATTTGAAAAATAGGGAAAACACTTCCATTTTTTGCTCAAAAGCGAGACTCAAATTATTTCAACCACCCTATAAGAGGGTAATCACTAAGAGAAATGTCATGTATATCACCCTCTAAAAAATCTATAACTATGATATGAAATATTTTACATCCTTTTAGATGTTTTTCTTTAATTAAATAATTGAGATCATACAAAGAAAATGAGCCTTTGAGCCCTTTATATCACTATGTGATCACCCTAATTATTCAAATAAAATGTAACTTTATTTTGGAACTTTATCTTATGTCAAAGAGAACTAAGATAATTTATACTAATAATGATCTCACAAAACCCCAAAGGTATGATTTACAATCAACTATGACGATGAAGGCTATAAGACCCAATACACAACCATACACAATGGAATTCTACTACCATCTTAGAACTTGTAGCCTAATCAACCTAGAAAATTGTATCCCACTTAATAGTGTACATTGCCTAGCCAAATAAGGTGAAATGAAGGACTCAAAAACTCTTGAATTATAAACTATAGAAATGTAAACACCCTCTATAATTCAATTTGTGGATCCTCCTCCACATATAATCCATTCATATTTACTTGATGTTTGGTCAATAAGAGTTTATTATGGCATTCACAAACATCCCCACTTTTTCCATTTAATTCATCTTGACGTTTCTTTACATATTTTCCTTGTAGTCTTATAATCCTTACCAAGATACACCATATAATACTCCAAGTTAGATCATTCTAATAGGTCGTGATGAAAGTGAAAGAGCATCCTAGAAGGAACTTTGAGAATCAATACATGCACCTTATAGTACCTTTTATTTTTTACCAGTCATTCAATCAATTGGTACAAGAACATATTGCTATTCTTTTAAAGAAAAAATGGGCATCGGTTATTTTTTAATACTTTGATCCTTAGAGGAAAGGTAATGTAGCTTGTAGACCTAAGAAAACTTCACTTGTGTAACATGTAAATTCAACACTCAAGAACATGAAAGAAGAAAATAATTGAATTGACAAAACACAAATATAAATGGGAAATCCCCTTCAAATTAAAAATCTCACACTCCATAGTATCAAATCAATATATTAATCTACATCAAAAATGTTATAGTTCACTTGAAATATATGAGCCTTAACATGGAGATTTACATATTTCTTGTCTTTGTATGCAATCCAATAGCATAACTTTTATAAATGAATAATTCTCCTCATAATTCCTCAAGAAAGGTCTCATATTTATAGATCTTAAAATTATAAACTTAGATATTTCAAATCCAACACAAAAGTGCTACATGTACATACAACATGGAAGAAACCAAAAATACTACGTGTATCCATAATAGTAAGTTTCCACCAATCAAAAAATGTTATATTGAAACTGCCAATTACAACAAAATCCACACATGCAAGACTAGACCTCCAAGGTACCCACATTCAATGAAAAATCAATACAAATTATAAATCTAAAATATGCACAACTCCACCTACAATAAAAAATTGTGAAGTTGACTCCTCCATAAGAAAATAATTGTATGTTGTAACACACTGGGCCACATGAGTTAATTACCAAATATGAATCCAGTAGACTCATACAAAGTGAGATGCCTACCTTATATAAAATTGGATCCATTCACCCATGACATTTGATATTTTTGAAGACAAATAAAGTTAACCCTCTCACAAATGATATCACTAAGTGTAGATATAATTAAATAACATAGGAAAATAAATTTGGCTAAATCAATTAACTAATCACCAATGAAATGTTAAAACTTAGAAAGCTTGAGACACTTCAATTGCAACACATGGGACCTCTCTAAACACTTAAAATGGTATGAACCATTAGAAGCCTCAACACTATGAAGTGTGCTAGTGTCAGTGGTATTATAAAATAAAAACGTTATTTTTATTTAAGTATTAGGTGTTTCACTTATTATACCACTTTAAGTTAAGTCGTGATTGAACTAAATCCACATCATATGTTATGAATAATTCTTAGAAATGTAAACAAGAAATATAACATAAGGAGGATGTGAGCTATATGATATATTATTGATAGGTTCATCTAATTTCCTATGTAATGTATGACTATTGCAACATTAAGATGACTCCCCATACATACCAAAAATATTGTTTTGGCACATAGAGCTTCCTCACATCATCAAAAGAGGATTTAATGCAATGGTATCCATGATAGAAGATGTGTATGTAGGAACATTGGCTATATATGTAGGCATAGGCATCGATATCTCAACTTAGGTCATACTTGAGAGGAATGTCCTTATACCAACTTTTCTAATTACACTCCCTAACACCTTAAATTAGCATAATTACCATATTCAAATTATTTTGATGAAGGGTGCTCCCCTTAATGCCACAAACACATAACAGAAATAGAGAAGCAACAACAATTTGCAAGAACAGAAAATGGGCTTCTTATTATCTCCACAAATGTGGAATTACAAACTTTCAGAATTACAATATGCAAAGCCACATGGGCATTCCCCTTACAATGTTTTGTAGGACAAAGCCTCGAATTATTACCCAGATCTACCCAGAACTGCCCTAGACAACACTACGGGCCTTCTTTATATAGGCAATTTCCACCGCCCGAGAAGGTTCTAGAAATTTAGCCCTTAGGGCCGACCAGACTTAGAATTATTTTATTTTTCAATTTATTACATCTAAGTCGGCTAAAAATAACTTTTGAAACCCGAACAAAAATTTTGAAGGAAAATAATTTTCTACCATTTCAGGTGGCCCAACTTTCGGAGACCATAAGTCATCACCATTTGACCCGATTTACTATTATAACCCCATTTCGAAAACGCCACGAAGCGCTCTACAACAATTAAATTAAGCAAACTTCATTTAGCCCAAGTTTCGACCTCATCCGGGGCCTCTAAAGCCTTCAAAACTGAGCCTGAAGTTTCTGTACCCTGTTTTCAATACCGAAAATTTTTAATATCTTCAAAACTAGACTCGATCTAGCCATGAAACTTTACTGGCAGGCTGATATGACTGAGATGAACCTCCACATGTAAAATCAGAA
>MU225567.1:4672534-4691850 GCA_018584345.1 Thuja plicata
TTGGTTTTGACATCTTTGAGATAGCCACACAAGAAGTTGTTATTCCCTCTCTAAAAGACCTATCAAGAGATGATGCTACTAGTAAACAAAAGGATACATTCACAGCTAATGTAGTTTCCAAAGAAGCACTTATAAGTGCACTATCTGACAGTGAATTCTCTGAGATTAAGAAAGTAGACAAGGCATACAAAATATGGAAGTATTTAGAAGACATGTTCGAAGGAGATGTTCAAGCAAAGAATGCGCGTAGGAAGACATAGAAAAATGAATACAACAGTCTTGAGATGTTACCTGAAGAGAACATTAGAGCCTACAATCAGAGGATAAATGAAGCAGTTTCTGGAATCAGAAACAATGGCGGAGAAATATCAGAAGAAGATATAATGGACAAGTTGTTGACTACTTTAACATCAGACTATGAGAACAAGATCAGTATTCTAGAGGAAACCATGCAATTTTCACAAGACCTCAAGAGAGAGACTTTGATCAGTAAAATCTCTACATTTAAAATATCAAGATTGAAGACTGAACCTAAAAGTGAAACAACCTTCAAATCTTCAGTCCATGGTAAGAAATCTCACATCTCTAGCAATAATGAGAAAGAAGAATTTGATGAAGAGCTAGAATAAATCATAGACGTGATTGCTAAAAGAGAAAAGATAGGCGCAACTCAAGAACCAATGCAATACGTCGGCTCTGTACAGACAAACTCCAGAAACTGTAACTGCCACTAACAGAATTACACAACACAACTGAAACTTCATATCTGAGTCTGCATGTATTAACAAAACATCAACAAAATGTCTACCATAATAATATAACCGCACAAGGCTTGATATCATCATTCTGATAATTACATACAGAACATTGTTGTATATTATATGTTGTCATCAATGACAAACATACAATCAACTAGCTGCTAGAAGTAAATCTCCAGCAAAAACCTGCACCTCTGGAAAGCAAATGTGGGATAAGTTGAAGCTAGTACATGGAGGAGATGCTAATGTACTAAGAGAAAAGGTAGAAAGCCTAAGAGAGAGGTTTGATGACCTAAGGATGAAAGAAGGAGAAAATATCACTTTGTATAGCTATAGAATCAAAGAGATAGTCAATGCTATCCAAGGAGTTGGAGGTGTACTTGAAGAGGAAATAGTGGTAAGTAAAATCTTAAGAACCTTATTGCCTGTATATGCTATTAGAGTTTATGTTATTCAAGAAATGAGAGCATTTGCAAACAATATAGTTACTCTAGATAGTCTGATTGGTAGACTAATTTCATTTGAGATGAATAACTTTGATAATAGTGTCTTACCATCTATAGAATCTGCATTCAAATCTTCTTTAAAGATGTTGGAGATTTGCTTCTATGCAAATTGTTGATTGTATGTTTGTCATTGATGACAACATATAATATACAGCAATGTCCTATAAGAAATTATCAGTACAAATGTTTTGGAGCCTTGCATGTTAATTTCCATGGTGTACAAATATTTTGGTTGCTATGTGCATTCACGCAAAGTCAAATATGCAGTTTTAGTTGAGTTATATTAGTCTGTTTTGATAGTTACAATGACTGAAGATTATTTGTGAAGAGCCGACGTAATTACATTATTTCTTGCGTTGCGCCTATCTTTGGGATATGCGTGTTTGTATTCATGTTTATTTATTAGTTAAAGATAATTATCTAAAGGCGCTAAATATGTTCTAACAGAAGTAGGATAATTGAGTCAATTTGGTAGAGCCGACTATGTGAAGCGTCACATCTATTCAGTTTGCGTTGCGTGATTCTAATCAGGTTGCGTGCTTGATTTGGCTGACTAAAGAAGTATTGAAGGGACTCCTATAGCCGACTAAGATCACATCTTTTGGGAAGATACTTATAGTAGTTCATTTGGTGAACACTAAGTGTGAATGATAAGAGAAGAGACAGAAAAAGTACATAACAGAATGTCCATTGTTTTGGGACAGTAGAGACATTTCATTCATCAAGAAAAGATCTATGTGAAGAAGAAGTGAAAGCATACAACACACTGCAACTGATCATGACAACAGGTCTACTCAAACAGTTCATTTATCATATATAGTGCATATCTATTTTACTGAAGGTTGCAGCCTTCATCATTTTAGTAGTGAGCTTTTTGGACAATGAGTCCTCACCCCTAGCAAGGTTATTTGTAAAAGACTCCTAACAGGGTCAGACCCTTAACCACGTCACTGTACTTATTGCATTGTAATTAACAAATCCTAACAGGGTTGCAAGATCTCCTAACAGGGATAATTATACTCAAGTACAATTCTTTGTGGGTGCTAATTCCCACCGGGGTTTTTACCTATTTGGTTTCCCCGTAACCAAAATTGTTGTGTACTATCTTGTGTTCTCTGAATGTGTTAATGACTAATTTTGTTCTATAATTAATTGAAGAAAATAATTAAACTAGTTGATAACTGATTCACCCCCCTCTCAGTTATCCCTTGGGAGTATTCCAACAATTGGTATCAGATCCAAGTACCTTGGAGAGAAAGCCTAACAACTTAAGGTAGATCAAATGGCGTACTTCAGGAAAGAGAGTCCTAAGTTTGATGGAGAGAACTATCTTGACTGGAAGAACAAAATGATAACACATCTTCAGTGCGTTGGTTTTTAGATCTATGAGATTGATACTCATGAAATTGATCTTCCCACCTTGAAAGACCTTGCAGAAGAAGACTCTGCAAATAAACAAAAAGAAGTATTCACTCATAATGCAATTGCCAAGGAGGCCCTAATCCGTGCCCTATCTGATAGTGTATTATCTGAGATCAAGAAGGTGGAAAGAGCATATTCAATTTGGAAATACTTAGAAGATATGTTTGAAGGAGATATCCAAGCAAAGAATGTGCGTAGAAAGACATGGAAGAAAAGATACATAATTTAGAGATGCTACTTGAAGAAAATATCAGAGCTTACAATCAAAGAATTAATGAAGCAGTATTAGGCATCAGGAACAATGGTGGAGAAATTTTAGAGGATGATATAATGGACAAACTGATGACCACATTAATAGTAGATTATGAAATCAAGATTAACATCTTGGATCAAACCATGCAATTCTCAAAGGACTTCAAAAGAGAAACCCTGATCAGCAAAATATCTGCATTTGAGATATCAAGATTAAAGACAGAACCTAAAATGGAAATAACTTTCAAAGCCTCAGTCCATGGTAAGAAATCTTTAAGCAGCTCTAATGAGAAGGAAGAAGTTGATACTGAACTAGAAGATATCATTGTTATGATTTCCAAGAAGGAAAGAAAAGGTAAAGGGAAATATGAAGGACAACTACCATTCAAATGTTTTTCATGCAACAAAGTTGGCCACTTTGCATCTAAGTGTCCTAAAAGAGTCAAAAAGTTCAAATCAGATTACAAGCCCAAATACACTAAGGAATGTTATCATGTTGAAGATGGTGTAACTGATGATGATTCAGGAGAAGATGAAATAGGATTTGTTTCCATTAAAGACATTGAGAAAATGCTTGAGGAGATGGACATTGAAGATGAAAAAGAAGCACAAGAGTTAGCATTAGTTTCCAAAGCAGACATCAGAACAGACTGGATCATAGACAACGGGTGTTTACATCACATGACAGGTGACAAAGACATATTTGTACATCTAGATAAGTACAAAGGTGACATGATTAGATTTGGATATAACACTCCCAAACCTATCATAGGCAAAGGTTCTATTACCTTAGATGGAAAGAAAAAAATAGATGATGCTCTTTATGTTGATGGTTTACATCACAATCTTCTAAGTGTTGGACAATTTCTTGACAAAGGATATCAGTTGGAATTCAAAGACAACAAGTGCATCATTAACAACAAAGAAGGAGACGTGATTGCATCAAGCTCAAACACCAAAGGTAATGTCTTTCATCTTAACTCTGAAATAAGTTGTTTTGTTGCAAAAGTGGATGACAATTGGCTATGGCACAAGAGACTTTGTCATATCAATTTTTACAACATAGTAAAGATAAGTAATGTAAAGGCAGTAAGAGACCTCCCTAGTATTGCAAGACCAGTTGATGCTATGTGCAGGGAATGTGTGATGGAGAAGCATGTGAGGACCTCATTCATAAGTAAATAGAACTCTGCAAAGAACAAATTAGATCTGATACATACATACTATGTGGACCTACTCAAACAAGATCATACTATGGAGAAAGGTATTTTATTTTGTTTGTTGATGATTTCTCAAGGATGATGTGGGTTGCGTTCTTAAAAGACAAATCTGAAGCTTTTGAGAAGTTCAAAGTATTCAAAGCTAAGGTTGAAAATGAATCTAGATTGAAGATAAAATGTCTGAGATCAGATAGAGGAGGAGAATTCACCTATGACGCGTTTTATGATTACTGCGAAGAACATGGAATCAAAAGATAGTTAAGTGCACCTAGAACCCCTCACCAGAATGGGATAGCAAAAAGAAGGAACAAGACAATACTTGACATAACGCGCACTATCATGATTGAAGGAAAGGATAATACTTGACACAGCACACATAATTTTGATCACTTCTGATGATCTACCCTGTTAGGAGTATTATGTAAACACTAGTTAATGTCTACTCTATTAAGAGCTTTAGAAACACTGTTTAGTGTGCACTCGGCTAAGAGATTTACAAAGGATTGTTAAATCCACTTTTCACAAGGATTTCTTCTATTTTCTACACTTGTTAGAATGTAGTCAAAAATATTCAATGACCTGGGTATGTGCAATCTATAATTGCTAATTACAAATCCATCAAAGATTACATGTATAATGTATCACCTATTGTGATTGATCAATACCTATGTTGCTTGGTAGCCTTGAATATGGTTCTTGATAAACTTTCTCATCTTTTGTTGTTCTTCTTCTTTAAACTCTTAATCTGATCCATAGATGTGCTCCTCGGCTACAATCATCATTACACACAAGTGTTCTGATAGATTACATATCTATATATACAATGATTTTGACCTAAGTGATTTTCACGTATTATAATGATAATTCTATGATCGAAGGTTTACAACTTGACTTTGATCTCCTAGTTTGCATGTTTTCAATCAGTTAGACTGATTAAATCGATTACAATTACATTGCTTGTCCCTAAAGCAATAGATTTAAAGCTAATAGAAAAGCTAAATATAAAACACAAGTGTTTTATCTGACATTGAAGTCAAATCCACATTTCTCAGAATACTAACTATCTCTCGGTAGAATGGTGCTTGGGATGCTCTTTGGTTTGTCGGGTTCCTCTGTCATTTGTTCTATCGGGTTTGCTCCGTCGGGTTACTCTGTAGGGTTTTCTGTGTCTGTTTACTCTGTCGGTTTCCCTTGTTACATTTTCGGGTTGCACTATATCGTCGTGTTTCCTTGTAAACTTGTTTGTTGGGTTTTCTCTAAACTCTAAATTTTGGTGTTGGTGTTACCGACCGTTCAAAACTGTTTTTCCTTTCATACTAATGGTATAAATAATGTCTTCAATTTGATGATCAAGGCTACAAAATAATAATGAAATTGAGAAAAGTTGGTGGCAGCAGATAAAATAACCAAGGGAAATGTTAATAATACCAAAGATGTCATGAGTACTAAAGGTCATGAAAATATTTGTCTTGTTGGACAGGTAGAAAAAGGATGGTTATGTCACAAAGGGCTTGGACACCTGAACTTTGACAATCTAGTCAAGGTAAGAAAGCATCACAATGTGACACGTATGTCACTCATTCATAAACTTGAAAATAACATTTATGAAGGTTTTCAAAAAGGAAAACAAACTAAAATAAGTTTTTCTTCAAAAGAATATTCATATATTAGGCCTTTACAACTTGTTCACATAGATTGATATGCTCCTACTAGGACAAGGTCAATCAATGGAGATAAATATTTTTTGCTCTTTGTAGATGATTATACAAGAATGACTTGGGTAACATTCTTAAATATAAGTTTGAAGATTTTGACAGGTTTAGTGTTTACAAGAAAATGGTGGAAAAAGAATTAGATATGAAGATAAAGTGTCTAAGATTAGATAAATGTGGAGAGTATACGCCAAGAGAGTTTGAAGATAACTATTAACAACATGGGATCAAGAGACAATATGTTGTTGTGAAAACACCTCTACCAAATGGGGTAGTAGAGATAAAGAACATAACAGTAAAGAAGATGAAAAGAGAAATGTTGGATGAGGCTAAGTTTCCTGATATGTATTAGAAGGAGCTTGTTCATAGAGTAGTATACACATTAAATAGAGCACAACCGAGGGTCAAAACCAAGTACACTTCATACCATTTATAGTATGGTAAGTCTGCATCTGTCAGGCACTTTAGAATATTTGGTAGCAAACACTTTATTAAGAGACATGACTAAAATATAGGAATTTTTTATTGACATTGTGATGAGGGTATATTCTTACAATATTCATCATATACTAAAGTCTATAAGTGCTTTAAAAAAAGACTGAAAAGAATTGTTGAGAGTTTACATGTTAAAGTTGATGAGAAGGTGTAGGATAAACAAGAAGTGCAGGTTGATAAAAATCTTGTTGAAGAAGTTACAAGGGAGGATTTTGAATAAGAAAATGAATTAGAAATAGATGAACACAAAGAAGAAGAAGGAACAATAAGCTCAGCAAGAAAAAAATTTTGTCTAAAAAAATAGCAAGAAAAGTTGTTCTTGTCACAGAAATGTCAAGAACAAAAACTCCATCAAAGCTGTTGAAAAAATACCATCCATAAGAGAAGATTATTGCAAATAAAGAATCAAGTATACAAATGAGAAAAAGAGTTTCTAAATCAGGTGAGCAAGCAAATTTATGTTTTTCTAATGAAATATATAATCTAAAACTTATGGTGAGCCTAGTAAAGACAAGTTTTGGGTTAAGGCTATGGAAGAGGAACTAGGGAAGATTAAAAATAATAAAACCATGGAATTAGTCCCTAGGCCTTAAAATAAAAATGTGATAGGAGAAAAATGGGTCTTTAGAAACAAGATGGATAAGAATTGTAAGATAGTAACGAGTAAAGTCGGGCTTGTTTGTAAAGTTTATTCACAAATTGAAGGTGTTTACTTTGGTGAAACCTTTTAAATCATGGCTAGACTTGAGACAGTTAGTATCTTCTTAGCATTTTTAGTCTATAAGAACTTTAAAATGTATCAAATGGATGTCAAAAGAGCATTTCTTAATGGCTATCTTGATGAAGAGGTGTACATTTAACAACCTGGTGGTTTTCAAATTAAAGAGAATCCTAATTTTTTTTATAGGTTAAAAAAGGTTGTTTATGGTTTAAAACAAGTTCCTAGAGCACGGTACTCTAGGTTAGGAAAATATCTTGTGCCAAGTGGTTCTACAAGAAGAGGAGTGGACAAAAATATCTATGTCAAGGTGGAAGATGATGATGTCCTTTTAGTCCTTGTTTATGTATATAATATTGTGTTTGGTTGCAATAAAGATGGCTTAATATAAATGTTTTCTAAACTAATACAATCTAAATTTGAGATATTCATGCTAGGAGAGTTGTCATATTTTCTTGGTTTGCAGATTTAACAATTGGAGAAATATGTTTTTTGTCTCAAACAAAGTATGCAAGAGAAATTCTCAAAAAGTTCCATATGGAAGATTGTAAACCAGTAGGCACACCAATAGTAACAAGCTGCAAGCTCAATAAGTCTGATGATTCACCTAATGCAGATCAAACAAGGTATAGGTCAATGATTGGAAGTTTTCTTTATCTCATAGCCTCAAGTCCTGACATAATACAGGATGTAAATATCATTGCAATATTTCAATCCTCACCTAAAGAGTCTCATGTTAATGTTATTAAACAAATCTTTAGTTACATCAAAGGGACCTTGGATTATGGATTATGGTATTCAAGGCATGGTAATTTCACTCTTTTTGCATATACTGATTTTGACTGGACAAGATGTCTTGATGACAAGAAAAGTACTTTAGGCAAAGCATTCTTCTTGGTGAATAGGCTTGTGTGTTGGGAAAACAAGAAACAAGAATATGTATCCTTATCATCAATCGAGGAAGAACATATTGTTGGATGTTCTTTTTGTACTCAATTACTTTGGATGATACAAACATTATCATACATAAAGGTGAATGTGTCTAAACAAATTTCTATTCTCTATGATAACACTAGCACAATCAATATCTTCAAAATTTTAATCATGCACTCACGAACCAAGCATATAGATATTTATTATTACTTCTTAAGAGAGAGAATGTGTTAAATGGTAATATTGCTTTGGAATATGTTCCCACTGCTAATCAGTTAGCCAACATATTTACAAAACATTTATCAAGGACATGTTTTATTGTTTAAGGAAGCAGTTGGGGGTTTTATTCCTTTCATCTCTCACCTAGTCTCTTAGTAAGTGGAGAGGTTTTAGAGAGAGCTTTCATGTTTCATTATTTCTTATCTGAAACCTTGTGTTTCCTTCCATTATCATTCATGTCAAAGGGAAGGATAAGGCTGTAATAATTAATGTATGAGTTTACAAGTTTTGAAGAGGCCTTGAAGATGACATTATTGATGACAGGGGACGTCAGGAATACACAGTTGTTGTAGGTATTGACATCAATGCCAAATGGGGTTTTTTTTTTTCTTTTGTGTATTTTCTATTGATGTCAATAAGGTGTTTTTGTATATCAGTGATATGATCTGACAAAAACATTCTCATATTGTTATCAATTTAGAAAAGACATAACTATGTTTTCATTCTATTTGTGACAACATGCTTACAAAAACTCATAATATGTATACTTCATAAGGATGATGACAAGAATATTGTATTTTCTGCATCTTATTATTTTTAATGGAAAAGACAATCTTAAAAACAACTTGGATTTATGATCACTGAAAACTTTTTTAGAATGTTATTCTTCATGGTTCTGACTAGTGATTCTTATGTTTTATATTGTATTAAACACTTGGTCATATATTTTGCAAATCTCTATGTAGACATGTTTGAGTTTCTTCAAATCATGTCACATGGGTGACAAGAAGAACATAAGTGAGATACATAACAACATTCGTTAAAATGGATGAACATGTTTAGTGCTATGACAAGTGTTAATCCCTTGTTGATAAAAGATTGTCAAAGAGCATGCTTTAAGTCGTTCACAAAATTTATGTTACATAGTTTTTATAGATAGTTCAAATATTTAACAAATTGAAATTCTTGACCGAACATTTTGGCATCCATGTTGTCAAGACTTTATCAGTGAAATTGATGATTATTGGTGAAAATATAAAACAAGAAGCAATGCAATTAGGTGATTACTTACTATATTCATAATTGCACATTCAAAAGGAAGGTACCTACACTAGGCTCAAGAGGAGACTCAAGCACTGAATGTGGCAGCGACCCTTTGCTAAATATGGAATTGAAAAAAATAGAAATGATAGGAGAAATATAATGTAGGTGAAAAATAGACAAGTAGGTGAAAAACTATGAATAACAAACTAATGCAAAACAATAGAGAGTTATAATTGATAGAAATAGAAACCAAAAGATAGATTCTACCTGTACCTAAAATATAAGTTGAAGTAACAGGGAACATAATGTTTCAAACACCCTGTTCTTGGGAACAGTACATTTCAGACACCCTATTCTAGGTGTTTTTATATAAAAAAAAATTTGTGATCCTCCGATAATCTCTAATCTTTCCGTCTTTCTAATACAAACCCCGTAACCTATTTTCTGCACACAGAAAAAATAGGGGAAATGGTTGTCTAAATGGGTTTTCCTTGGTCAAACCCTTTCTTTGGAATCAACCTTGAAGATAAGATGAAATTGCATAAAGGGAAGTATGTAAAAAGGTAAATGTTTGATTCACCTTGCATAAACCCTCATGGATGGATTTAGAAATCACTCATACCCACAAAGATGCTTGAATGTACTTGAATTAAAGAAGTTGACCTTGAAATGTAAAGTATAAATCAAGTATTCTTTCACAAATGCATGAATCTATGATTTCACTTCCTTGATATTCGATGTAGATATGCTTAATAATCACTTTTAAAGAAGGAGAATAAATTAGAATGTAAGAAGGATCTTCGTGCTTGATTGAGAATTCCTCTAGTGGTTCATCATGGGAGAGAAACTACCTTCAATTGGAGAATATTTCCTTTGACTTGAATGATCTTGAAGAATTGGAGACTTGGAGAACTTGGTCTTGGATGTTTGCCTTCAAATATTTAATCCAATTGCTCAATTATACTTGAAAACCTAATAGCTTGATTGAGGGATCCAACAAATAATGCATGAAGTTATGATACACAAAATTCTTGCATTATTTGTTGGATCATTTCTTATGGAAAGAATTGTCTCCATTAAGGGGTCTAGAAAAGGAAGATCAGTCCTTAACAAAAGGATTATGATCTCTATTAAGGGATTCAACAAATAATGCATGAAAGAGATTAATCACAAGAAAAGCATTGTCTCCTTAGCCATCTGCAAGAGAAAATTTGCATTGAATCATTGTGTGTGTGTGTGTGTGTGTGTGTGTGTGTGTGTGTGTGTGTGTGTGTGTGCAAAATGTAAAATAAGGAGTGGAGTGTATTTCCCCAGGTTAAAGATGTTTTGGAAAATATAAATGTGCTAACCCTACTTAGGGTTAGATACCCTATTTCAAGGGTATCTATTGAAGACAAATAATTATTTTTTGTAACTAGTAGTGTTTCAGAATTGTTAACATAATGTTCCAGATTTTACAAAGAACTCTTGAAAACCCTAACTAGGGTTAGGTACCCTACTTCGAGGTTAACCAAAGGAAGATAGTTTTGTATGATTATGAAAATATACTTTCTTAGACGGATACTCTTGATGAATTATTCTTCTTTATATATAAATATATACATTATTATTTTCAGGAAACAAAGGAGGAGAGTTTTGTTGTGTGTGAAGGAAACAAAGGAGGAGAGTTTTGTTGGCAAGTGGATTAATGAGTATTGTATAAGGGTTTTCATTTATGGCAACACTACCTATTGGCATGGTTTCTTGGTGTGCATATCAGTTTTGGAGATTCTGATATGAAAAATGACTAAGTCTAGGAAGCAGTTGACAGGTTACAGTTACACAGTTTTGACTAGCGATCACAGTATGTGACGAATTTAGACATTCGAGCTTAAAGATATGTTCTATGGGATGTATTCGACTTTCAGTTAAGGTCACTTGGATTTTGGAGTTGAATAGAGAGAGCTACATCTTGTGGAAGTTATGCGAAGGTAATGCAACTATGATATAGAAAAGATGAGTGGTCGCGATGATTAAGGGAGTATTTTGTCTAATCCTAAAGTGCTACTTTGGATTTAGATTGGGTCCTACCCTATTTTTATTGATGTATGATCATCAACTATGTATTTGAGCTCATTGTATACCCCTAAGAGGGTTTCTATCATTTAAACATGGATATGTACTAAATGTAATATTCAGCTCCTAACAGGGCTTGGTCTCCTAACAGGGACATTATACTTCGTAGTGCATCATTTGTGGGTATCATCCCCACCGGGGTTTTCCCTTGGCCAGGGTTTGCTCATCAACAAATTATGGTATTATGAGTTGTTTACTTTATGTGTATGTTCTTATTTCAGTACTTGCTTGGTTAAGTTTGAATTTGGTAATTTTAATAATACAGTGTTGTAATACTGATTCACCCCCCTCTCAGTATTACTTAATCCTAACAAGCTCCACAAAATGAATACAAACAGAAAAAAGGATATTGGTTATATAATGATCATTTTATTGTATTGTGAAAAGGTTGTTAGGTTAAGAAACAGAGCATATTTTTGTAGAAACAAAACAAAGGCATTTGAGTGTATTCTCTCTGGTATATTTAACAAAGATAAATTGTATTAAGAAAGAGATAATTTGTAGTATTGTTTTAATAGTACCTTGTAGTGGGTATTATTGAATATTTGTTTAGTTCTATGTAATCTTTGAGAAGCTTAGAACCACATGAATACAGTGCAGTTATGAGTTTGAAAAATTCCTATTGTACCTTTGAAGTGTGAAGTTGGTGCTTCAATAAGAGTGTGAGTTGTAGCTCCACTATTGATATAAGGGTTGGTGCTCCTTGCAGTTGGTGATGTTAAACATAAATATATTGAGTTCGTGCTATTTGGATTAATGAGACAGATACTAATCCCGAGTGGTTTTCTACCCCAAGAGGGATTTCCACTGATGAAAATCATGGTGTCATGTGCTTATATTTGTCTCTCAGTTTGCTTCATTGTTGGATGCTCTGATACTTAAATGTAATTGTCATTTCACATTCTGTTTCAATTCATTCTCTATTCGCTTTTTTCACATGCTCTGATATAAATCTGTTGAATATAAGTCTTGTTACCTTTGAGATCTTCAAGTGTTCTTGATTTCAATTAAGTCAAACTTGTATGTTCTTAATAAATTTATCAAGTTCATATTTTGATAAACAACATTGTTAATAGTATATATGCTTAATCAATTCATTAGTTCATATCTTGGTACACAACATTGTCAAAAGTTATAAAGTGTTATATTTGAAAATACATTTATTCACTCTGAATCACCCAAAGTGAATCCACCTCCAACAATTTCTACTCTAAATTTTGATTTCCTTAAACCCTGATGGAGCTTGGACACTGTTAACCAGAACATATAGTAAGAATAAGGTTCAGTCAGCTCCCTCTTGAATGGCATGACAAAAGAAGTAGAATTTAAAATAAGTCCATAATGATGGCGACAAGAGAAAGTGGCAATAAAAGCAGCAGCATGGAATTTGAAGCATGGGAAAGATGGGATACCTATTCCAAATAATTTTTATATTGTTCCTCCATTTTTGAAAGAGGATCTTTCTTTGCACGAGGAAAGATATGAAGTCTGAACACAAGTTTGTTCTGTTTGTTGTTTAGCTGCTCAAAAATACAAATATCTCCATCCTTTCTATTATTACCACGTGTAAAAAATCTCCATCCTACACTAAAGGTTGGTTTATAATTCTACCTTCTATTTCTTACTGTCCAACCAAAAGAACTATTTCACTTTTTTGGGTAGGAAGTTGAATCGGATAAATTCCATTTTTTTCCTGAATTCCTGCATTGCCAAACCATAACAATTACCAAGTTATTTGATCCAAAACATCATTGATTTAGTACATTTTAATTAAACTTTCAGGATTCACAAAAATTAAGATGTCCATATTATTATGCTTTCCATATTTCGAGATTGTTAAATGCCTTTGTTTTTACCCTCCACTCCTAATTTAAATTTGAAAACATACACAACCAGAGAAAGCAGAGAATTTGATATCACTACCATGTGAGGTTCATTTACATTCCATGATTCCATATAGCCATTTTACAAAAGGGTTTTTCTAATTTGAATGGAGCAACAGATTCCATTTTCATGTGCTTCTCAGAGCCGTGCTTCTTAGATGGATGGCCTCCAACAAAATTAAATTTGTTGTACCAATTCTCCTAATACTATTAAAATCCAAACGCCTAACTTAAAAAATTTAATTAAATTATGGTCCTTACAAATTTAACGAAACTTTTGCTCATTTAAAAACTGTGAAAAAAATGTAGGATGGATGCTCTGCAGTAAACAAATTACAGAATTTATTTGTACAAAATCTAAAATATGTATATGAAATCAAAACATCCAGAGTATTAAATTTGTCAGTCTTTCTGCAAAGTCTGCGAGCATAATTTTGAAGAAGGAAACACACCCATCAGAGCGCTCTTTCTCATGGTAATGGTGTTAACTATTAATTCTAAAACATTTCTGACTACACATCTGCATGGTATAAAAAGCTCCCATGGCAGACCCAGAGGCAAACCTTATAAAGATAAACTTTGAAGAAGGAGAATCACCCATCAAACCATTCTTTCTCATACGGTTTTTACCATGATTTCTAAAAACATTTTTGACTGGACATCTGCATGGTTTAAAAGGCTCTCCCCTGTTTCTCATCTTCCATGGAAAACCCAATGCAAAGCTTGTAGAGACAAAGCCCAAAAACAAATACTAAATCCTGAAATATCTTCACCTGAATGACTGATGTGCACTTAAGTCAATTAATACCTAGAGAATCTCAAGAAAGACACTGCAGCCGACAATGATCTATTTCTTCATAGTCTGATTGCAAAAAAGTCTCCCAACAACGTCTGTTTTTCATGAAAAAAAAACCTACTGTTTCTTGTCTGACATGTTAGCTGCCCTGCGAAGTCTCACTTTCTTCTTCAATGTCTCCCTGTGATGGAGAAAACGTTAACAATACATCGAAGCATCTCAGAGGAGAAATTTTATTTAAAGATAACAAAATATACAATCTTTAGCCTTATTTCAAACATTCCAATAAAACGTACATCTGCGTTCTCTCCCAAATCTAGTGTACTCTGCTGTTGCGCACCACTTCCTTCTTGACCATTGCCCTATGATGTTATCAATGTTAACATGAGATCAAATTCGTATGAATACAACCGCTTATGTAAACTGAATAATCAACATGAAATAAGAGAACAATTGCAAATTACCTTTCGATCAGATTTCTTTCTGTCGATCAACAATATTATTTTGTTCCTTCTTTTCTCTTTCCTTCTCAGGACTATTATAAGATTGCATTTCAGCTTCAACATCCATCTTTCCTTCGTCAGGGAGTTCCTCGTAAGTTTTTACACCGTATGATCTGCATACACATTCAGTTACACGTTTTCTATTCAGCCGTTGCCGCAACTTCATTTGATAGTCAACATTGTTCTCCTTCTTTTCATTATACTCCCTTATTTTCTCAGGGGGAGGAGGTGGACGTTTTCGCCGTCCTGTAGCCTTTCGTCCATTCTTTTGTGGTGGGAGGAAAGGAAGATTGTGCTGCTTTATCCTATGCAAATTTAAAGCTTTCAAACTCCAGAATCGCCGCCCTCTTTCCTGATCCTCACAACATGAACCATACTCACAGAAATATAAATAAATACCATCCACCCGTTCAGTTCTATGATGAGTTGAGAGCTGCACAAACAATTCCACAAATTAAATAACATACCTCGTCTCATTTAAAAAATTGAATGCACAACATTAAAACAATGACAAATAAAACAATAATCGTAATATTAAATCCACCTTTCCTTCCTTAAGGTCACCCCTTCCCTCCTTGCCCGCCTCCTCATCGTTAGCCTTCCTCTTTACCTCCTCATGATTAGTGGTTCCATCTTCTTTGTCAGCATCACCATCCTCATTTGCCACGCCATCCTCTACGTCAGCATCATCCTCTTCATGATCCTCAAACTCCTCATGAGCCTCAACCTTCTTAACATCAATAGAACCATCCTTTTCGTCAGCATCATCTATTACCACACCATCCTCTTCATCAGCCTCATCAATCGCCAACTCATCCTCTTCCTAAAGTGAATTGAAAATATAATGTCAATAATATTATCTCCATCACATATTAAATATTTCCAAATCAATTTCTAAAACGTCACCATATACACATTGCATCAAAATAATAACGCAAATCTAAAATCTGTGTACATTGCAAATTATTTAACCGTTAAATACCTCTTTATAATAAACCCTCTATTTCCAATTTTAGATCTGAAAATATATACAACTAAAGAAAGGAGAGAATTTGATCTCACTGGCACGTGGGATTGATTTACCTTGCATGGTTTTAGATCCACTGTGCAAGAGGGTTTATCTGATCTGAAAGAAACTGCTGATCCCATTGTCACGTGCTTGTGAGAGGATGAATTGCCTGTATCAAAAATCCACTTTATTAGCTCCCACATGGAATTATAGTGTAGATCATGCTCTAAAACGAATGATTAATTGATTCACGGTTTCAGACTCTCTCAAACAGGACCACGATTGGAAAAACACACACAAAAAGGGGAAGCATATGGAAGGGTTTCAGTTTTTTTTTATAATAGAAGTATACGGAGGTTATTCCTCTTTGTGAACAGCTAGATTTATTAGAGTTTTTTCAATCAAAGTTAAATTGCAATTCTTCAAGGTTTTCAATTGTAAGAGCGTGCTTTAGTTTAGAAGAGACTCTTTATAAAATGCTCATGAGTAGGTTTTTTTGGGAGCTGCATCTATGAAAACATTGAACAGTGTTTCTTTCTTTCACAACTTAAGATGCAGATAATTAGGTTTTTATAGAATTTAAGAAAGGGAGAACTAACAACAAGCCATGTCTTAGGTCTTATCATTTTCGTCATTAGCATGTATTTGTGGCATAAGATGTAATCTATGCCATCAGATATATTAATCTGTTTAGTGCAGATATATTAATTTGCTTCTGCGTATCTTTGTGATTCCTGTTCCATGTGATTATATTTCTTTGTCCCAGCTAAAATAAGGGTTTTGTTATTCCAATTTTCTTTAAAAAAAAGTACAGTTTGCGACTCCATAATTTAGTTAAGGAACTCATATAAATTTAAAAAGCTCTATATTTTTGGGCAAAACTTTTGCTTACCAATGACGGAGGACGCCAACGCTTCAGACTCATGGTTATCTTCTTCATCAGAGACCAAATCAATGTTTCGTTTTTCAGAAGGAAGAGTGCTGATATTTTTCAAACATCCAGATCTTCCAAACATATGAACCTCCAAGTATGACTTCCTGATGTATCTAAACAAAACAAAATCTCCCGATTGCAGGTTGTGATAATTGACAAATTCTTTCCACCCACCTCGAAATTCCACTCTCTCGTTTGTATTATTTAGCTCTACCTTCCACTCCTTCCCACCCTGCCCTTGCAACAGTACTATATGATCATCTTTCTCATTTAAAAATTGCGAAACAAAAGCTGGAGGAAGTCGCTGCATAATACGATTACATAATTTGTGAATAGTGGGTACGAAATTTTAAAACAATTAAAAGAAAAGTTGTTCTACGACAAAGGAAACTTGCCAATTTCTCTGCAAATTCTCCAACCATAATTTTGAAGAAAGCGGCAAACCCGTCGAAGCCTTCTTTCTCATGGTACTTGCCATGAATATTATAGCATTTCTGAGTGCATGCAGTGCATGATAGGAAAAGCTCCCCCGTTTTTTCATCCTCCATGGCGAACGCAGTTGCAAAAGCCTGTAAAACTCAAGGCAGACTAGGAGAGGAATAAGATGAGCGACTCAGAATTCCAAGCTGGACGTTCAAATTTGCGATTTCGAGATTGTTGAACGGGACTAAAACTACCATTCAATTCTAATTCACAAACTCCGTACAGAAGTTAATGAGGACAGGTGAATGAGTGACCCGCACAAAATTCGATGGATATTAGAGTAGAATTCTACCGGTGTGCAGGAAAGAGAGTGAAGAAAACGATGGTGTGTTTTCTCAAAATCGCGAGCCAAAAGTCTCATCAATCAAGAAATATAGATTTTCTATTGCTTAGAATAATGATTTAGAGTACATGGCAAGTGTATGATGGATACGTACTGCCGTCAAAATCAGATACAAAAGATAATCCAAAACAAAGCATTTAAATTTAAAATTCTGCAGAGGCGAAGGGACCGAACAATCCTTAAAAATGGGCGTGGGACTAAATTTGATTGAGAAGTTGATTTTCTACTTCAAAACGAGGCATTTGGGCCATAATATAGGCATGAAAAATTAGGTATACAGGGGAGCAAGAACTTCAGTTAGACTATCGCTAATTCTAACCTTTTTTTAAAGGTTTTTCTTTTGTTTCTTCTTTTATTTATTGTAGAACTTTAGTTAGACTAACGCCTTATAAGACAAAGCTCCTAGAATAATAACCAGAACGGAATGGGCAAACGCATTGTTGCTTTTACTTAATTTCTTTCATATATGTAATCAATTTTAAACTATACAAATTTGGCTTTTACATAAGGTGAAAGCTTCCTGTTGAACATATTACATGTCTTTTTTTTTTTATGTTAGCCATGTAGGCAGTCTTGAAAAAATATACAAATTTTACATAGGAAGCAAAGCGTACAAGAAGAGAAGGCAGCAAGAGCACCACATAATAGCTAGATTTTCTAAAACAAGGCTTCATAATTAGTCAAGAAAGCTTTTGGAAAGAAATTTTTTGTGATTAAAACTTCATGCTTTCAACAAGAATTCATTGCAAATAGTAAACCAACAACAAAATATCTGGAGTATATACAGAGTGGGAACTACCCGTTGTATAACAAAGTGCAGCAACTACTGAACTTGGCTGGAACGAAGATTGTAAACAGTCCAATTGAAAACTAATGAGAGGCGACAGAGTATTTGTAGGGCTGCTAGATCGGTCAGATTTTACAGCATAATATTAAGGCAATGTAAAATAAACGAGCGACTCTCCAAGTCAAGTCTGCTCATAGTATCTGTCATATGCTTTGAGGGTTCAACAATAATGAGTTCCAAAGGGTGAGAACCTAGACTTAGCTATACGCAGGTTAAACCAGCGTTACATTTTCACATGTGCCAACTGATCGATTCGGAGTTGGATTGATGGATGCGGCAGTGTGAATAAACGAGCAGTTATATATTTTATCAAAATCATGCAAGTTGTCATATTGATAACGTCAGTGAATCAAGAAGCATATTACTTGCTATATCTCAACTCCAGTGTAATAAATGCATGATTTGAAATTCAAGTACCATCAAAACGGGCGAGAGTTCTATTTTTAATTGTACACCTCATTCTATTTTGAAACAAGTACCACTTAGTGCCATTATAATTTTAATTAGGGGAAAGGGACCAGTAGTGGACATAACACCAATACCTGTTCACTTTTCGTTAATTAGACTGCCCAATACAAAATAATCTTACACACTAATAAATTTACATAATTAACCTAAAATATATTCATTCAACCCCCAATACATGTTCACACATGAACAAGTAGTAAATAGATAAAAATAAAAAAAATGACCCACTATCGATGATTGAAATACAATATTATTTGCACAAATTTAGTGAATAAGTCATTTATTAAAAAATCAAATTGTTTACAATAACCATTTTATGCAACTGGACCAAAGGTACACATAGTCAAATTACAAATACAAGAGAACAGTTATTGGTCCTTCTATGACAATTTTAGAAATCAAACTGAACTTTATGGGTTCTCATATGCACTTTCTCCCAAATAGGTTTGTACTATTTCATGCATTTAATCTATCTGCAAATAGTACTTGCATTTTCAACAACTAGTGTTGTAACCACCTGAATTTGGTATGTCGCAACTATGGACCCTATTTGCCCTAAGTGTGATCATACCCCTCGAGTTATGTCCAAACGACCCTGTTACTGTTTGGCATAATTCTTTGAATCAATTTAATGTCCTAGGTGATTTTTATCACTG
>MU225567.1:4691950-4704053 GCA_018584345.1 Thuja plicata
TGCTGTCAAATTTTGAATTCGGTAAGTAATTATTAGTTATTTTCTAATTGAGTTACCTCTAAAGTGCTGATTTATATACTGATTGAAAAATAACTATAACTTTCAAACCGTATAACATTTTTGAAATTCGAAAAATGCGTCACATTCTATGCTTCATCTATTATAAGGGAAAAAAAATTATTTTTGAATTTTTAAAAATTTTCAATGAGTTAAGGTGGTCAGACACGAGATTTTTTTTTTTGAAAACGTTGTAACAAAAAATTCATAATTAATTATTTTTTTGGAATAAAATTACACAAAAATATGTGTCACATCTGGGAATGAGTCTAGTACTTGTATATAAAATTTTATAAAAAAATATTATCATTTGATTATGATTAAGGTGGTCAGACATACACCTACTTCTTATTTTTTCCTGAAATTTTTGTACTACTGCATTGAAATCTATACTTTTCACCAATCATATTTAATTTTTTTTAGAAAAGACCTAGTAGTTTAGAAACTACATTCAATTTCCTACAGATTCTATTCTTACAATGTTTTGATATTAGGTTGATAGCTAGTTCAAATTTTCACGTCAAGTTAACTAACCCTGATTTTGCTGATTTTTCATTGCCACTTAAGGGCATAGTTTGGCCCCTCATGATCTTGCACATACCCTAATATAACCCTATGCAAATTGGAGGAATGCAGAAGCAGAGTTCATCATTTTAATGGAAGAGTATATGGATACGGATAATCATTCACAACAAAAATGAAACCCTCTACAACATATAAGAGATAGTAAAATATTTTAATAGAATGGTCGGCATTTGAAACAATGATGATAAAACAAACCACATAAAGCATGATGGACAAACGCAAAAGCATAAATCATCATTTAATGTAACCCTATGCAAATTGGAGGAATGCAGAAGCAGAGTTCATCATTTTAATGGAAGAGTATATGGATACGGATAATCATTCACAACAAAAATGAAACCCTCTACGATATATATGAAATAGTAAAACATTTTAATAGAAAGGTGTGCATTTGAAGCAATGATGACAAAACAAACCACAGACGCAGATTTCATCGTTTTAATGTAACCCTATGCAAAATGCAGGAATGTAGAAGAAGACTTCATCATTATAACGAAAATAAATGTGGATACAGATAATTATTCACCACATTAAGCATGATGGTCTAACGCAGAAGCAGATTTAATCATTGTAATGTAACCCTTTAGTCACAGGGATAATCAATCAACAGAAAAAATAGAGACCCTCGTTGGGATTTTAACATTTTAATGAAACACAAGGCAACAAAGTGGTGCATACAAGAAAGGAAGCATGATTGAAGCCGAAGACGTTACCTGCAAAGTTGACGGCGGTGGTTGCAGAGCGGTGCAGACCAAAAACGTTGGCGGGAGGAATGAAAAATGATGAATTATGGACGATAAAGTGGTGTTTTAGGGCACCGACGTTAACAACCACGTGCCCCAAAATGAACCACATGCGGTGAAATGAGAATTTTATACCCCCACGTTCCTAACATAAAAAATAAACACGTGAACCCACTAAACAACTTAAACACTTTAAATTAGGCATTTTTTATACTTTGTATTGGGGGTCAATTAAATTTTTAAGGGTCATTTGATGAACTACTATTGGGGATGAACGTGTCTACTATTGGTCGACACCTTTTTTTGACCACTTTTAGATGTATGTGCACATAACGGCTTTTGTGGAGTGGACCATTATTGGTGAGAAGCCCTAACCTTAGCTTTAAGCAGTTAAGGCGCATACAGAAAAACCCAAAAAAAATTGACCAAAATTGACATCATTTGGTACCTCAATTGAGCGCGCAAAGTTAGCTATAGCCACTACTGGTCCCTTTCCCCTATATATAAAAATATAATTTTAATTTTATTATCAATATTAATAAAATTTTAATTAATAATTATTTAATAAAAAAATAAATTATTATAAATTCAAAATTAAATAAGAAGCTTTGTATAAAATCTTAAAAATATTATTAATAAGTTATGTTTGTATATATTATAATTTCATTTCTATAGTTATAATTGTAAAAATTTAAAATACAATTATAGATTTAAAATGTAAGGTAGAATTTAAATAATAAATAAAGAATAGTAAAATATTAAAATATTTAAAGAAATCAAGGGGCAGACCGTCTAGAATTAACAAGCTAAGAGAAGAGATAGCCCAAGGAACACAACTAACTATTAACTTTCAGCGGACACCCAGGAAGTGCAAGGATGAGGCTTCAGTGTTAATCTCCAAGTAGTTTAATGGAAGTAGGAGAGCTAACTGCTCTCTGAATGGAATATGAGAATTATTACTTGGAATGTTAGAGGATTAAATGCCTCTAATAAAGCTTGGATGATTAAAAATCAGATTCTGGCTGGAGGTGCTGATCTGATGTTACTTCAAGAGACTAAGCTTTCAGAAGATGCAGCTAACAAACTCTTCCCAAACTGGCATAATTGGGGGTTTCTCTCTTCCGCAGCTACAGGTGCTTCAGGAGGTTTGGCAATCCTATGGAACAAACACAAATGCCAAGTAGTGTTGATCTCAAAAAATACCAATTGGATGGCAGCAGAGGTAACAATTTTTTCAATCTCTTTCATTATTATCAATGTTTATGGGCCAATTTCCCCTTTAAGTAAAAAAAGACTCTGGAATTCCCTTTCTCTACTGTTGAATGGTATGGATGGAAATAAGATTATTTTGGGGGTGATTTTAATGCATATCTAGACACTCAAGACAAAATGGGGGGAGGCACCCCTTCTCCCCTAGTCATAGATGACTTTCGTAACTTCATAGACGGAAATCAGCTCGTCGACTGTATTCCACCGAATGGTAAAATTACATGGTCAAACAAAAGGAAAGGCATGAATTTTGTTGGTGCTAGACTGGATAGGTTTCTAGTGAACTCCCCATGGTTGGCTCAACATGGCATATGTCAATCTTCTATTCTCTCCCTCATCGGATCGGACCAATTTGCCTTATCTGCCGAAATTCAAAATGTCCACCAACCCACTCCGAAATGACCTCACTTTAAGATAGAGAAAATGTGGTTTCGAGACCCAAATTTCATTAGATTATTGTAAACTTCGTGGGCTCAAGCACCAAGAAAACCGGGTACATAAATGTTTAAGCTACCCAAAAAACTTACATTTATGAAAATCAACATGAAGCAATGGAACTAAAACTCTTTTGGAAACATCTTCTTGCAGAAAAAGGAAGCTCAAAATAAATTAGTAGATATTAGGGATTATATTTAGAATTTTGGCATGAATGCAGAAATCTATGAGGAACAAGCTCAAATTAATCAAAATCTGGAAGAAATTCTTTTGAGAGAGGAAATCTTCTGGAGACAAAGATCGAGAGAAATGTGGCTCAAAGAAGGAGATAGAAACACGTCTTTCTTTCATATATCTGCCAAAATAAAGAGACATAAAAGCTCTATCTTTCAAATTAAGGACGATAATGGCATGATCCTCAAAAAGTAGAGGGATATCCAAGATGAAGCTGCCATATTCTTCTCCCATCTCCTCACAGTGAACCCAAATGCAGCCCCCACCCAACATCCCCCTATTCTGAATTGCATCCCAAATTTGGTTACAGATATGGAAAATAGAGCCCTATTGGCTCCCTTCACATTAGAAGAAGTACGAGATACATTTTTTGCTATGAAATCAGACAAGGCCCCGGGCCTTGATGGACTCACTCCTTTTTTCTTCCAGAAATGCTAGGACTTTATGGGAAGGGACATTCTGAAGGCAGCAGAGGAATCCAGGAAACATTCATGCATGCTGAGACAGTTCAATAACACAACTATTACACTCATTCCAAAATGTCCACAACCCTCTTCTTTTGCTGATTTTAGACCAATTTCATTATGTAATACCATTTACAAGATAATCTCAAAACTAATGGCAACACGACTGGGGAAATTGATCCCAAAAATCATCTCAGAACAACAAGGCAATTTTGTGCCTAGAAAGGAAACTGTGGAAGGTGCGTTGATAGCACATGAGCTCCTT
This sequence comes from Thuja plicata, assembly GCA_018584345.1. NCBI lineage: Eukaryota > Viridiplantae > Streptophyta > Pinopsida > Cupressales > Cupressaceae > Thuja > Thuja plicata. The sequence goes on from MU225567.1 coordinate 4,696,003, forward strand.
CATTCTATCAAAGAAGAAAACCTCCCAGCAATGATCCTTAAACTCGACATGACCAAGGCATATGACAGGGTCAACTGGGAATTTCTGAAAGCAGTAATGGAAAAATTGGGTTTTGATAAAAAAATAGATAAAATGGACTATATCCTGCATCACAGGTGCCAAATTCTCTGTAATGATTAATGGATCCGCATGTTGTTACTTTTCATCTACACAAGGAGTTAGACAAGGCGACTCTCTGTCACCTTTTTTATTCATTATCCTAGCGGAGGGTCTTAGCAGAGTCATTTCAATGAAGAAAAATCATGGCATCTTGGAAGGCATTTAAATCAGACAGTCACATATAAAAATCTCACACACACTCTTTGCGGATGACCCATTAATTTTTGGTAAGGGATGTGTAAAAGAAGCAAAAGGCATCAAATAAACATTGGCAGAGTATTGCGAGGCCTCAAGACAAAAACTAAATGAAGGAAAATCTAAAATTTTCATATTTAATACCAGCAAAAAGGCAAGTAGAGTTATCTAGAGAATCTTGGGATTCTCTCTGGCTACCACTCCTAGTAAATACTTGGGAATTCCCCTCTTCCAAGGCAAAGCCAAGATCGCATTCTGGGATGGTATACTATCAAACATTAGAGACAAAATTGCCTCATGGAAAGCAAGGTGGCTATCCTTAGCAGGAAGAATACTGCTAGCAAAAACAGTCCTCAGCTCCATCCCAATTATATAATGTTAGTAATCTCAGCACCTCCTGGAGTGATGAAAAAAATCTCAAAATACCTGAAATATTTTATATAGAAAAGCAATTTGGATGACAAATCCAAAACACCCATGGTATCTTGGAGAAATCTCTGCAAACCAAAAGAGAATGGGGGCCTAGGTTTCCACAGAATTCAGGAAAGGAATCTTAGCCTAGGGGCAAAGTTGGCCTGGAAGATTTATGACTGCCCAAATAGTCTATGGGCTAAGATAATAAGAGCTAAATACCTAGATTCAGAAGACCCGGAGAGAATCTTCTCAATTAGCAACCCCCCGTATGGTTCAGATATGTGGAACTTTATTATCAAAAGTCAAGTGGTCATCCTTCCTATCCTTTCTTGGCAAATAAATTCGGGCACTAAAGCTCTGTTTTGGAAGGATTTGTGGAATGACTACCCTTAGTTACACACGAACCCAAATATACAGAGAGTTAAACCAATACTTGAGCTACAATGGGGAAGTACGGTTGCAGACTCCATAAGTTTTCAAAATGGTAAAGCACAATGGAAAGAATTTTCACATTTTCAGATCCCACAATCAGAGAAACAAGAGTTGCAAGATATCCTGAATTCTCGATTTATATCTATCAATGGCAACTGTGACAGATTATTATGGACGAATAGTAAGACAGGCAAATATACAGTCAAAGCAGGATATCATTCTCTCGTACAAGCACCTCCATTACCTAACTCCATTCTTAATTTCGCATGGCACAACGCAATACTTCCAAAGATTGGAGTTTTCTTATGGCTTGCTATCCAAGAGAGGATCTTAACAAGTGTTAGGCTCAAAAGAATGGGGATTATGGACATATTCCCATGCCTGCTATGCAGAAAAGATATGGAAGACACAAATCACCTCCTTGTAAACTGCGAATTCTCACAAGAAATATTGAAATGGGCCCTAGACAAACTAGGATGGAGTGGTCCTTTACATAACTCATTACAATTGATGCTTCAACAATGGCCTATGCTACATCAGGAATATTTTTTCTCAAGCATTTCGAGAGTCATTCCGGCAGCCATAGTTTGGTGTATTTGGTGGGAAAGAAACAAGAGGATATTCAGGAAACAAGTCTCTCCTATAAACGTGGTCTGCAACATGGTGGAGAAATTCACATCAGAAATGGTGAATGCACATGTGGCGAGGGTAAAAAAGATATCCTCAACTTACATGTCATATGATAATGTAATTTTATCACGATGGCCACAGATTTGCATCCCATTTCTAGGATTCTTAATTGGAAATATGCCAAAAGCAATAGTGCGAAAAGGCATTAAATGGGCGCCACCAGATTAAAAAAAAATCAAACTAAACTTTGATGGAGCAAGTAAAGGAAATCTAGGGAAAAGTGGTGGGGGTTTCATTTTGAGAAAATAAGATAAATCGATAATACTAGCTGCATATTGCACTCTGCCAAATGGCACGAACAATATGGCTGAAGCAAGGGCACTTTTGTGCAGGATTAGATCAGCATATCAATTGGGCATTAGGGACCTTCATATCGAGGGTGATTCTCTCCTAAAAATTTCATATCTATCCAAAAAAGCGGTGGTCAGTTGGGAAATCAAATATACTCTACAAGAAGTGATCACTATTCTCTCAGAATTGTCTTCATACACGGTATCCCATTATTATAGAGAAGGGAACAAACTAGCTGACTGGCTAGAGAACTTGGGGGCTGACGACACTTTGATGGACTGGGAGAGAGAATGTATACATGTCCATACGTTAGAGGTACCAGAATATCTTCAAGGAGAATGTAATATGTAAAGAGAGCAAGACGTGGATGTCACAGTTGAAGGTGATCAAATGGTCACAAATGACATAAACATGTCAAATCATGACAACATAAGGCTTTTTGGACCTGGTAAGTAGACAGAGGTCACCCAAATAAGTGTGCAAGGTGTTGGCACAGGTATCTAGGACATGTAGAAATGAAAGGAAAACGTGAGTTCAATGTGATTTGATATAATAGTGAGGAGGTGGAGATTCAAAATATTACATTCGTGCCAAGAAGGACGAAAATCTGGTGATATATGCCCGCAATAAATGTATTAATCAATACAGAGAAAGGTCCCCAGATTATCAAAATCCATAACACATGTAGTCCCTTTCCCTGAGAAAATTCACGTTTTCCAAACATGGCGTATTTATCAAAATTAGGCCTATTTATCACACACAAAAGGTTCATTTTGGATCTGTTGAGACAAAGAAAGGTCTTCAAATTGGGGCTTTTTATCTAATAAGCAGATGGATTACAGAGAGCTTAATATGAGAATTGCACTAAGAGTACAACATTGGGAGCACCCAATTTCAGGTCCATATCTCGGACGACAGATGAACATTGCATTTTGACATCTCTCGGAACATGTACTCGATGCCATCAAAGGCATTATGGGCGACGGTATCATGTTACCTAACGCTCCTCGACATCTTCTTCATATGCAAATGGTGTCGGTCTTCCTTTCAAACTGGTATGATATAGTGCCAAATTTTGATGTCTTTTTTAAAATGTCAAAGAAATTAATTAAAGAGGACTTTGTCTCGATGGAAGAGCTTCAAGAAGAATTAAACGGATATCAGCTGCGGCCATCTACGGCTTGGGTAGGCTGCCTCTTCCACCTGACAGAGTTAGACACTAAAAAAGAAATTGTTCGTTTATACGATGTATTAAAGCTCGCTCTGCAGGGTAGAGACATTGGTTATCTGCGAAAAGAAATAATTAAGTTTATGAACATTCTACCGAGTGGAATGGTAGCGAATGCATTTTTTCTGTTTGACAGGTTCATAACGGTGCTCACTTATGTGGATGGTGTTTCGGGCGACATTTCCCCAGCGACGTCAACCTCTCAGACACCATCAGTCACGTCTGGGTGCAAAAAGGAAAAAACAAAATGTACAAGGTAGATTGGTCTTCAATCCGTTTGGAGGTTTAACATTTTTGTAATATGAGGTATCTTCATCCTCGATTTTGGTAGAGCGGGCTAGCGTATCTGCATATGCTTGTTTCCTAGATATAGTCACGAGAAGGTAAACATTTAGCCTCTGTCATTTTTTGTACAGCGAGATAATGTTCTCTGCTTTTGTAGCCGTGGTATCAGATGTTTATATGTGTTAAGCTATTAGCTTAAATTTCATCAGCCTCTAATGGTTGCGAAAAGTTTTGTAAGATTGTAATGGCAAGGAAGGAGGGTTTTCTTTCCTGTTTCTTTCCCCCCTGAGCCTTTGAAACAGATTTTATTTTAAATATAATATATCAATGGCATAGCCATTTTTACCCAAACAAAAAAAATAAAATATTAAAATTACATAATATTACATATATGATATAGTAATTTTATATTATATATTATAAAATAATATATATTATATATTTGAAATTGCAATAATTTCATTCTTGAAAATAAATTAAATGATACATGAATTATACTTTACAAAACTATAGTGAAAATAAACACAAAACAAAAATAATAGAAACAGTTCGAAAATAGGTCGTATAACACCAAACCAATAAGTGTGCACCCTGTCTTCCTCAGTCCATGTGGGGTGCTACATGGCCCAAAAAAACAAAACATTGCCCACCTAATGTGGACCCTATCTTACCACACAGAAAAATAATAAATAATAACTTTTGATGATGTTTGATTCATCTCTGACACATTGGCATCTTCGTGATCGGAAAATGTTATTTTCAGGGCAGTGACTAGGACATACGCTAGCCCACAATACAAAACTGTGGTGTATGTTGTGTGAACTTGAGGTATCTGTCACGTGTTATAAAATTATATTGTCACCTTTCGTAGCTGCATGTGAGTGTAAACAGGAACCCTCCAACCTATACTATTGTATGCAGAGGCATTAATTGTGTGTCCTGTCACCTTACTTCCCTCTGTTCTCTACGCGTTACGAACTGCATTTGCATAAATTTTGTTTGTGATTTTGCAGTTTGGGTTCCTTACAATGGTCATTCTCTCCCGCCCAGTCTCTGGTAATGGAAATAGTGAGGACCAGAAGATGTTCAGTTCAATCCCACAAGTCGGTTGCCATTTCACTCCTGCTTGGTCATTTTCAGGTCATTTTAGCCTCATTGCACCTTTTTTCATTCATTCGACTTTGCCCGTGCTTCCATTTGTAGTTTGAAGTTGATTCATTATGTATTACTCAAACTTTCCAAATTTCATTGGAAGGCTTCGATGGTTTGTTTTTTACCCAAGTGAGGAGAACTCCTCACTAAGGCCACCACTTTCCATTGTTGGACGATTAATTTGGTATTTCATTTGTTTAAGCCTTGCTGTGATTTTCATGGTCGTTTAGAAAAAAACACATTTTGCATCATTGTTCAAGTTAATCAGTGTTGGCATGTACGGTTTAATATTATTTGGTCTTGTTAGGGTTTTCAATATCCAATTGTACTATAACTTCAATGGTTTTTTTAGGGTTCAATTGTTACTCCTTGTATTGAATGGTTTGTTAGGGTTTTCATGGGACACATTTCATTTTTGAATGGTTCTATTATGGTTTTCATGCAACTCTTTCATAGATATTTCAGTTTGGTCTATACTTTATATATATATATATATATATATATATATATATATATGGCCATGTACAAAAGAAATGAATCAAATCATAAAATAAATGCAAACCCTATTAGTATCATTTACTAATAAACCCTAATAAAATCATTTACTATTAAGGGAGTGTTTTTGAAATAAGCAGCAACAAGAGGGTGCTGACCCGAGGTACAATAAAGAGCTAACTAGGAAGGAATTAACAACATATTAATTCAACCTAGAAATAAGCATGAAGAAAATTAACCATCTACCTCTATCAAAAACCAAAATGAAAATGCTATACCTGCACGAACGTAAAGTATAGAACCCCACATACAGATAGTATCATGTTTAATCAGCCAAAAATTTAAACCATGTCACGCAGGGATATTAACCAAAATTGAAGTTTTAAGCTTAAAACTGAAATTAAAAAAATTAGCCCAAGCATAGGGCTTAAAGTCAGCAGTGCCACAAATCACATCACCATCCCGGTCCAGTAGCAGAGTTATTTGTCATCCCATAAGCGCTTGGAAAGCAGCAGGTCAACCCACTCTTCATTCAGAAACTTGAAGAGCTCATAGTTTCCTTCAAAAAACTCCTTCCCGACAGAGGCCTTCTCATTCAACAGACAGAGGTTAGTAGAGGAAGCATGCATAACCATTGGTCAGGTCCCCATTAAGCTTAGCCACCATATTTTCCACATTAGCAATTTGGTATTTGATTCTTCCCACCAAGCCGGCACCCGTAACACTTTTGGGGTTCTTAGCCATAGTGACTTTTTCAATATTGGGGGAGATCCTGATCGAACAACTCTTTCATTGCTCTTTTACCCTTCTCTTTGGCCACACAGGAGGAGCGGCGGGTAGTGCTGGGGAGTGTTAGCACAATAAATTAGCAATATTTTTTTTTATCAATGATTTTTTAGAATATCTTTATTTTTCAATTTTATTCATATTTTCCCTTGACTTTTTACTTTGGGAAAGGTTATATATTGTAAAGTTATTCATTTGCAATTAATAACACATTTTAATTTTCATTTCCTTTTGTTCTAAATGTTTTATTTATGCATTTGCATGTTTGTTCTTTCTTTTCTAACTAGATTTAATGTTTACAAATTAACTAAAATTTTATAATTTATGGGTAGTCTACATATAGAGATTTGTTTGTTTTTTCCTAAGTTGAAAGGGTTAAACTACAAGTTGTTTATGTAAGACACTGATCAAATATGTTTTGCCGATCTCTGCAATATTCTAGATTTGTTTTATGTTTCTGAGTTGGGAAGGTTAAACTGCGAATTGTTATGTAAGACACTAATCAACGGCAATGTCTAACTAGCAAACTAAAACGTAATGGGATGTATGTCACATACCATCCCATACATACCCCCATGCCGGTATGCCATGCCTTCCTCCACTGTACTTGTCGTGCTGTCCTTTCACCAAAATTCTGGCAGTTGTCAGGCACAGTGACTGCACGCCCCATACAACGAGTTTTCGTGCTTCCTTTTAATGAATACAAGCTGCCCATATTTTTATTTTTATTATTAATGAGTTCGTGCTTTTAATGAATAAAAGCTGCGTATATTTTTAAATTTTTATTATTAATGAGTACAGTTTGGGAATAATTTTTTAAATTTTTATTTGTACTTAGATATATTACTTTTTATTATTAATGAGTAGAGTTTGGGATTAAAGTATATTAATTTATATTATTATTTTATAATTATACATGTTATTTATTTTATTATTGTAAGTTAAAATTAAAATTAATATTTTTTACATATATTTTTTAACATAGATTGATTTTAATTTTATATTTAATAATTTCTTTTCGACATATTTATTTCCATTTTCGAGCTAAATCACTAGTTCAAAAAGAACATATCTATATATATTATAATTTCTTTTATGTCAAGACAATAAAGAAAAATGATAATAAACATCAAAATTACAATATTAGTTAGTGAAGATTTTTTTTTTTCTAGTATTGTATACCTTTATTTAGTATACAATTAAAGAATTTAGTATAAATTCTTGGTAGTCATTTGAAGTGTCAAACAATAAATTCCATTTAATATGTTCGATTGTAAATTTATGATATTCACATAAGAATCAATTGTGTATAAAATAGGAGAATCGTGTTAAAAATATATATAAATTGGATGCTCAAGGAACTAATATAATTTATCCATAGTAACCACCATTATATTTGAGAGAAGTCATTACGTTTTTGTAAAAGAATTGTTCGTGATCTATGGATCTTCTCAATATAAGCTTTACCACTACATTTGATAGGAAAATATGAATTCAAATAATTTTTGAAGTTTTCCTTCATCTTCTCTTATTCCCACCATCTCGTGAGCTGTTGTTCAACACGTTACTTATACATGAGGTATCATGGGGTAATTTCAAACACTTAAGAGAGAAAGAGGGTATAGAGGAAGGAGAGAGATGGAGGAAAGAAGACAGGGAGAGGGAATGAGGGAAAGGGAGGGAGGGAGAGAGAAAGAGGGGGTAGGATAGGGACAGGGAGAGAAAGGGAGACAGGGGGAGATGGAGACAGAGACAAAGATGGAGAGGGAGAGGGACATAAGGAACAAGAAGAGGAAGAGAGAGAGAAAGAGAAGGGAGAGGGAGATGGAGAGAGTGAGATAGGGTGAGAAAGATATAGGGATATGGAGAGGGAGAGATAGAGAGAAATATAAACATAAGAAATACCCTCAACCTTATGTACCCT
>MU225567.1:4729626-4758809 GCA_018584345.1 Thuja plicata
TATATATATATAGTACGCCGAGAGTAATCCTTCTCGAGGTGCCTATTGTACCTTGCAATATGATGAAAATAGGCGCCTCGAGAAGGATTACTCTCGGCGAATATATATATAGGGGAAATATAAGTCTCATTACGACTGTTTAGATGAAGTAAGAATTATCAAAGACAAGATAAGAACTAACTATATATAAAATAGTTCTCTATAATGATGTAAGTACATCACATATTCCTTGATGAGGAAGAGGGTATTGCGACCTTCATTTGCAAAATGATCATGATAGAATTATTTCATCATGGATGGAAACGCATCTACCTTTGTAGATGTCTAGCGGACATGTTTTGCAACATCTTCCATCTTAAATATTTCTAGTTATTCAATGTAGTCAATGGATAATGCTACCTTCTCAACAACTTTGATGATGTTTGATCCAAGTGGATCCAGAAAGGCCAAAAATTCCACAGTCTCAAAATCTCTCAAACACAGCATCATTGTGAAGAGCTCGGAAAACTGAACCCGACGCAACTTGTACGGGTGAAAAATGAGCTCGGATGTAGAAGTTACGCTCGGTCAAAATTTGGTCAACAGGCCGACCAAGGGGGCCAGAAAAAGGCAAAATTTAACCATTTCAAAAGTGGTGAACAATGGGTTTCAAATTAAAGAGCCTGTTAAGAGCTTTCCAACAACGTTCGTTTCATCGAAAACGGAGGTTGTATGAGAAAGTCATGACAACTTGAAGTTTGCAAGGCAAAAGGTAATTTTGATGACGTCAGCATTTTGGATCAATATTTGATTGACACATGTCAAAGATGTGTGCAAATAAAATAGTACTACATGGCGCCTCAAGCTCCTTCATGCGAATTTGGTTGTTTAAAAATTAGTTGATGAGGTTCGAACCTTAAACCTCCCATTCCCCACTTTTTCTCTTTGCCACTAGGCCATGCGAAATCCTTGGGATTCATTTTGGCGTATTTCCTATTTGAATCTTTAAAACATGATCATTGATAATCCTTGATAGAGGGGTCAAGAGGTTTGAACCTCCAACCCTCCACAGATGCTAAGCATGCCCAACTGCTCCACTATGCACCTTTTTCGCGATATGGTTCAGCGGTTTGTTATTTTGTTAATGTATTTAGCGGGATTAGTAAAAGGTTTAGAAATATTAGAAATAAAACCCCATTGATATATATAACAAACAAAACCAATTAATTTCTAATTCATGCCGAGAAGCCTTATTTTAGGCTTTGAAATTTGTTAAAACACCCTAAATTTAATATATGGTTAAAAATGAACCATATATTTATTTATTGTTTTGGGGTTAGTTTTATTTGTAAGGCTTATAATTATAAAAGCTAAAATGGGTTATTTTGTTATTTAAAAATGGGGCTATGTAATTATTATGTTGGTTATATGGTTTTAAGTCATTTTTGGTCAAAATAATGTATAAAAGGAGGTGATTTTGTATTTGGAAGGGCATTCCAGGTTGGAGAATTATTGTAATTTCTGGAGAGAAAATTATTGAGAGATTAAGTGAGAATTATTGTGAGAGAGTACAAGGTATTTTCTACACCTAGAATTGTAAGAAAAGAGACGGTGAAGGCTTGGAGCTTGGAATTTGTAACAAGGCAATTTTGCTTGGCAAATTTAATAAAGCGGTCCCCAGATTGAGAAGTGGACCCGGAGACGTAGTCCTTAAGGACGAACTCTGTTATCAAGTGTTTGCATCTTCTCTTTTATCTCTCTCATTTCTCTTTATGTTCTATCATTTTCTTACATTTAATGTTCTCTTCTATGTAATTAAACACATAGCTGATTTAAAGTGTTTAAAGCATAACTATTTCTTGTAATTTCAACGTTTAAAACACATAGCCACGCAATTACTGCCTGGATCAGGGAATTAAATCTGTATTTTGGATTAAGTTACAAACTTGTAAATCCTAGTTTACAGATCAATATACGTGCAGGACTCTACAATTATCCATGCAAATTTGTCTAGTTTAGTCTTATAGTCTAAATCGTTGGACGCCACAGAAGCAGTTCGGCCGGTAACAATCATTAGTGACTCTCTATTTGAGGCGTGCATAGCTTAAATGTTATGCTGCAAATGTTTCGAACAAACACTAGTATATAGAAAAATCAGAATAAAAGTACACAGGTTTAGTCCAAAAATAATTTGAAATTTAACATGTTTACTAATGTGTAAAAATATTGAGCATTGGTATAGTTTAGAGATATTAGTACACATTGTAGTAAAGATGGAGCCAAAGGTGAGCATAATTTTTAAATATAATGTACGAATTCATAGCTTTAGAATAAAGAAGGACAATTTTCACATAATACAGGAAAACTATCAATAGTATGTTTCTTAACAACAATTTGAAAACACATCGTTACAGTACAATATTGTTTTTCAAGACATTTGAGTATAATTTCTTTTGATTTTCTCTTGGAAAGTTGTTTCCCACTTTTCATTTTTTCATAGTGGTCATATGTGAAAGGTGGAATTATTCTCAAGCCTTCTAGAGACTTCACACGAGATACAATATCAATCATGCTCTTTCTCTTGGGCATATATTAATTGTGGCTTTGGAAAGAGTTGATATTTATGAATTGCCAATGCCCATGCCAGCCTTAATGGTAACTGAAAGGTTCTACCCCTCTGTAGTGGTGCTATTGGAACTATTTTTGGATGGTGATCATCATATGGTATTCTAGAATAATTATCAAATTCAACAGTGACAAATGTCGATGGTTTAGGTGGGGCAGTTCCTGGTTTGTACACAATATTTTGGATATATCCCAATACTCTATTGACAAGACCGGCTTCTATCCACAGATTTGTAGTCAACATCACCCTTAAATCCTTACCGAATAATAACTCTAGATCAAGTTCTTTAGTTGAGCAATCTTCAATTATATTACCATTCCTTGACTTAGTTGCAAGACTACGTGCAACAGGATGCCTCACACAATACAACATGCTCATGTTATGGTTATGAACATTCTCATTTGTTGAGAACAAACGCACTGCCTTGTCAAACTCATCATTGGTTGCAACATCTACCCTCACAGGTGTTCTCATCGTAAGCAAGTTCCAACCACCTATTTGTCGACTTACATCTCTGAGATTTGTCAGAAGCTGCCAAAATCTTTGTTGCTGGATTTTTTTCTCTGTCTTGCCTAAATACTTTATCCAATGTAACCACTATTTTGAATTCTTTTCACAGCAACTTTTCCCGCCCATTGCTATCATATGGCGGTCTATCATTGAATGGAGGTAGCTAACCCAGATCACCAACCAAAATAAAAGATATACTTGAAAGAAAGTGATAAAAATATTTTTAGACCATCTACTAATATTGTATGAATTTACTCCATATGAGTTATAGCACATAAATTACATAATTATGAAAAACAAAAGGTATACTTGCAAATCTCATGTCATCACTTTGTCGGAAGACCTGTCTGAGTCGAGAATCTATGTTTTCCAAGAATTTTTGACCAATGAAACTTATCTCATCAATTAAAATATACTTGATATGGGTCATTTCTTCTTGAAAAATTGTAAGTCATGTCCCTTCTAGTTGAGAAAAATCTTTAATAAAGGTATTCACAACTTTGAACGTATTGTAGAGGATCCTATATTGAAAGATGCAACTCCAGCCGGTGCAAGTAATAGTAGTGGAGAAGGTCTTGGAATAGTTTTCATCTAAAGAGATTTATTGATGGCACCAATTAGATAAGACTTTCTTGTTCCCGTTGTTCCTTGACTTATCATAAACAAAGGCATTCCAACCAGATTGGTATGGTAGTGTGTCATAATAATATTGATTTCCTTTTGCTGCTTCTCACCAGGAGTTGTAAAGTTGATGCATTGTGGGATGTCATCATCCATGAGACATCTAGGTTTCTTCATTTCTCCTGTGAAATTGATTTCTCCAGCTATATGCTCTCCATTTTGATATTCACTACACCAATTTGTGTTTCTATCAATATCTCTTCTTCCCAACATGTCTATTTAGGAAACTTGTATATGTTGACCACGATGTAGCCTAGAGATGATTTCCCATTCATGCTCTATGGTATTTTCCTAAAGACCTTGTTGGAAATAATAGGTACTAAGAGGGGGGTGAATTAGTGCAAATAGATAAGTAAACTAATTCAACCACTGATCTAAATAACTGTTAAAGTACTTTCCAAACTATAAAACATATAACGGATGCAAATACATAAAAGAAAGTAATATCAAGCATCCACACATTCATCACACATGACAAAGATATTTTTCACATGAAAACCCTTGTAAGAGGGAAAAAACCATGTTGGGGATGACACTCACAAGCCCAATATTGTAGTAGATGAGTTTTCCCTATTAGGAGCTACAAATACCCTTTTTGAGAGTTCACCCTATTAGGAGTGACTAATACACTATTAGGAGTATGTAATTAGACATTTATGATCTTCCTCGCTAGAGGATTTCAAATCTCAATAAATAAGTTACCCTATATTAAAGAATTTAGAAAAAGAACTTGTTAGAGTTCACCCGGATAAGGGATTTTGCTTGCTGCAACTATTAGGGAACAACAAGATTAGTTATCTGCATATAGCACTAATTCTTATCAGATCCAATAATTTCTCTATACTCTTTAGCTTCTCCCTTCTATATGTCTATCATCTTTCTAAATGCAACCTCAAAATGAAATCACAATACCATAATCACCCAAAACAACTCTTACAACTTTTCTCAACAACAAATTTTCAATGCAAGTAGTATCTATATATAAACAACTTCCATCGACATAAAAAATGATCTTTAAATTACTTTCCCACAAAAGCACCATGTGTCCAATTGATAATCTCAATGAATAAAATGATTTATCATGACCTTGTTAGGTCAACATAAGATCTGCAAGTTATATCTCCAAAATTGTGAAACACATTTTGACTTCACCAATGCAACACCTCAAATCTAACTTAAATGTTTGCATCAATTTCATAAATATCAAAACATTGAATGTATAACCTTTAATCCATGTCATCATATCATTAGAAATTATCACACATACATTACTGCTCACCGATCTGTAATCTACTGGCCGGTACTCAAGAAAATAAGTTTTCTACCTATCTTGATGTTTGTGACACTAAAAACTCTTTCACTGCTCATCCAAATGAGTTGTGGTTGGAACCACATTTTAATATAAACTAGTTGAAATTGTATCTGTGACCGCTCCTCATAATTCCACTTTTGCCATGATCTAAGCTGCCAAAGTGATGTTTTTACTAACTACTATTCTTCTGGACTTAGCCAATTTTTAGTATTATCTTCTTACCGATTGTATATTCACTTCACCTATAGTATATCATGAGTGTACTCACTTAGTTGCACTATACTAGAACTTAGTTTCCATGAATGACAACCAAATAAGTGACTCCTTATGACTGCACCTCAATATCTAGTAAGCTCCCAACACAATACCAACAATCTCCCCCTTTGGCATTGATGGAAAACATATGCTGACTATTTACAATCGTGCAATCATAATATCATCTTATGACTGCCTATATACATACACTCCATACATGCATATACTCCCCCATACATATAAGTTCCCCCTTTGACAACAATGACTAAGGTACAAAAACTAAAATATATGTGTACATAATCTTACTTGCATGCTATCAAATATCATCTTGAAGTTAATCTTTGCTGAATTCAAGGATATTTCCCATACCTTCTTGAAGTAACCCATAGCAATGATATTCTCAATCAAGCTAGTATCAAGCTCTTCCATGCTATCTAGAGTGCTCGTCCCTGGTAAGGCAAGTAAGTATTTTTCCTTGTGGGTGATACCACAATAGTGGGTTACACTTTTTTGCCTAAACGGACATTGAAGTCTACATTTTGAGAAAAACTTTCACATTCGGATGCATATTGTCATTAAACTGTTTGAAATCAAAAGATGAAGTAAACTAGAGTCTTTTAGGATTTTCTGTCTAGATTCCAAATATATTTTTTTTATTTTTTTTTGAATTGATTTTAATAGTTTTATTTTCTCCCACTAAAATTGCTATGTTGCTGAAAACGTCATTTTCAAAAAGGTACAATGACTTCGTACAACATAACTTTTTTTTCTAAAATAGATATCAATGCGCTTCTTTCAAATTTGGTTTCGTAACATCCATACGGAGAGCATGCATTTGGTTTGACAACATTATCATGATTATTGCATATTTTATGAATGTTTGAAGTAGAGTAAACCGTAATTGTGACATACGTTGACTGCGTAGCTGATAACTTGTTGTGTATTTATCGAAATTCAAATTTTCTTTTTGATAGAAAGAAGACTCAAAGCCGAAGGGCACTATTATTTTTCAGATTTTTTTTTCTCTTTTCTACTATTTTTCATTGAACGTCAAACCTGGAAGTGCATATTGGATAAAAAAACCTACATCCGATGCACGTCAAAATACATAGACCTAATTAATTCAAAATTTGTCAAATCTATATTCGTTAGAAAGCTCGTTCAGAGTACTTGTACGATGCCAAAGGAGGTGTCCCTATTCTTCCATTTGAGCCCCGCGCTTGAGCCCCGAAGCTATGAAAACTGCAGATTTCTGTTAGGCTTTGTAGATAGCCTCAATTTTGGGGGTTTCGATAGAAAGTACTTTCGATCGAAACTAATTAGTTTCAATCAAAAGTACTTTCTATTGAAAGTACTTTCTTAGTTTAACATGTGTATGGGTCAAAATCCCACTAAAATCTTTACTAGCTTAGTTTCGATCAAAACTAACTTAGTTTCGATCGAAACTAGGTTAGTTTCGATCGAAACTAAGCAAAAAAGGTAGTTTCGATCGAAACTATAAATGTTTCGATTGAAATAATCAGGTACTTTCTATCGAAAGTACTCGACTAAATCCTCCCACCTCGCGGATTCGTGAGGAATTTCTTCCTTCGAAAAAGTGTAACCCACTATTGTGGGATCACCCTTGTTCACATTCATTTGCATCACCTCCACTGTAGGGGATAAGGTTTATTGAAGTTCCAATAGAGTGATCATCATCTTCTCTTATTCACTCTTAATCTGCTTAACCTTGTGTGAAATTTTCTTGACTTGACTATTGTAAGTATTGATTGAACTTGTCAATGGATCAAGCTAGCCGGTTAAGCTCTCCAA
Organism: Thuja plicata; assembly: GCA_018584345.1. NCBI lineage: Eukaryota > Viridiplantae > Streptophyta > Pinopsida > Cupressales > Cupressaceae > Thuja > Thuja plicata. The sequence continues at coordinate 4,736,802 of MU225567.1, forward strand.
CTCCTTATGTGCTTCATCTCTACTTTGTTCCAAATCTTGAACAAAATTAGGATACCTTGATACTTTGGAAAACAATTGACCTGCCTCAGTCAATGTAGTCTGACTTCCTTTATCAATTCTGACAATTTGATCCTATGTGTGGCAGTGTTCTCCATCATCTTACCTATCAACTCTTTTTCTAAGTTCTCCTCTGCAAGCTTCACTGCAGTTGACTGCAAATTGGGACCTTGATCTAGAATTGCCTTTACAAGAATGTCCATTTGATCAATAGGAGTATCAGCTTCATCATATTCAACCTCAGGCACTAACTCAACTAGAATGTCTCTAGCTTGCCTTAATACTCTTGTCTTCTTCTTCTTTGATCTCACATTGTCTCCGAAAGCCTTTGTCCTCAATTGTTCTGAAAATTTCATTAATTCCTTAGGTTTTAGTTTTGATGTATCAACCGATGTGGTGAGTAATTCTTCTTCATCAACTTTCTCTTCTTCATTTTCTGTAGCAGTCATTGGTTTATGTATTTTCCTTGCACTTGTTTCTCTAGGACTTAATTTCCTTTTAGTAGCAGGTTCTTGTTCAATCTTTTTCTGAGTCTCCTCATGCTTATTCTCTACATCTTTCTCCTCTTCCTTCTCAGAAATCATTTCCTCTATATGTTCCATACACAACGTGAGGATGAATCCTCCTTGTCTGTTATGTCTACAATTTCACTCTCATCACCACCTGTTTTTGATAGATTGATATATTGTAACATTCCAATGTTCTTCACCAAGTCAAGAACATCAAGAACAACATCTCCAATTAACTGATCTACTGAAAATATATCATCTCCTTGTATTGGTTCATTTGTTTCTGCTTGAACTTGCTCTTCTTGCGCTACTACCACCTTTATTTGTAGTAGCTCTTTCTATGTCTCAATAGTTTCATTATATACACCTTGTGTGTCATCAATTAAGAGTCTAACAGCTCTCCTCTTAATTTTGAATTTATGCTTGTGAGCAGTAATCATTATCTTAGAATCTTCAACACACAACTCAGGTTGCACTTGGATTAGTGCTTTCTCCATAATTTCTCTATCCAATTGTAATGCAGTGCTCCATATAGAATCAATAAAGTGATATACCTCATTAGGGATGCAAGAATGGATCTCTAAAGGTGTTCTGCAAAATTTTCAAAAATGAAACAAATTTACATCTTCTATTTTCTTGTTGTCTTCATCACTCCCCAAATTGTATCTTCTCCCAATAGTAGAAAGTCTACCATTGTCCAAAATACCTTTTGTAAAATCATCAATGGAAGGGGCCTTCTTAGTTTCACCACTCTTATTCAGTTTAGAGGCATACTTGTTTGATTTTGTCATTTCTTCATCAGTTTCCTTCTGATCGTCTTTTACCTCTGTGGATTTTCTCTTAACTCTTAAAAGTTTTCTTTGGAGTAGAAATGTTTTGACTTTTCTTCCTTGATGATTCCCCTTGAGACTGAACTTCACTAACAGTTGGTTTTCTCTATTTTCTCTTAGCTTCAGTTTTGGTTGCAGCAATGTGAGATGTTCCTGCATCACTACTTCCACAATTCTTCTCTAGGTTAGATACCATCTCCATGTTTTCCTTTCAATGACCGTTTTTTTCAATTCCTTTTGAATGTTGGAAATTGCTTCATCATGAGCTCCAAATCTTTGTGCTTGTTTGTCTAAGGGTTTTGACAATAACACATCAACATGCAAAGTTACTAAATCACCCTCAGATTGATAACCAGGAGGAGGAATCCAATATGTCTTAGGTTCCACAACCTGCACAATACATGAATCAGTATCAAATAGAAAACAAATATTATTCTTGTATTTCTCTAAAATGCTAATTGAAATCCTTTTTAGTTTATGGATTCTAGACTGGAAATCTTTGAAATAACCCCACATGAAGTTATTGCCTAATTCATTTATGAGTTCACTTATCTATATAATTACATGTTTGTCCTTTGAACATGTAACTTTTCCTCTACCGGGGAAGAAATTTTGAACATAGAAAAACATGCATACCAATAGGGCACCACACTTGAATCATTGTCTCTTATCTTTCTTTATCCTTTCCAAGTTTTTCAAGAACTAGCTTTTGATCATCTCACATAAATCATATGTTGAATCAACCTTCATAATCTAATAGGCAACATGAATAGCACCACCAAGCACACTGTTAACTCGACTAGACTATGTATTTTGTCCAAATTATTTGTGTTATTTGTGTATTTGAATTCTCTTATTTTTTTTGCTACAAATTCCATTTAGTGCTAACTTGTGTATAATTTGGAATTATACTAGGCTAATAGAACCTTCTAGGTAAGAGAAAATTCACACCCTCTTCACACTCAAAGACACTAGATTGAATAAGAGGAGGGACCTTAGCTAGTTTTTTAAAAAAATAATCTCATCTTCCTACCCTCTACCACTAAATTACTTTATAGTCTACCATTCTCTCATTCAAACAAAATGTCAAGATTCCCCACATGCATATTCTCGTAAGAAAAAATAAGAAGTGGAATCAACTCTATGAATTGATGCAAGGAATATTTCATATCATTTTGCTAACCAAGATAATCCATTAAAATTAATAATAACTATAACTTTAAAATACACATAAAATTATTTATGTTTGATATATTTCTTTAAAAGAAAATATATTTCTATATTTAAAAATTTTAAACCAACAAATCACAGAAATTATTTTAAGAAACAAACTTCAACATCAAATTGAAGTACTCAAAATCTCTTTTATAAATTTATTTTTCATTTGAAAGTAGTTTTTCCCCCTTTTGTTCAAGAGGAAAAATATGCACTTTGAACATAAATTTGTTTTGATTGTTGTTCAGCTGCTCAAAAATACAAGTGTCTCCTTCCTTTACATTGTTATCATGTGTGAAAGAACACCACCCCGCACTAAATGCAGGTCTACTGTCCTTCATAATACATTTTACTTTCCACTCCTTACATTCTCCATTCAAAAGAAGTACTTCACTGTTTTGGTTTGGAAGTTGAATCGGATAATCCCGTAATGAACTTTTGTTGAACATCTGCGTTACCAAACCATCACAAAATCTGAGTTATTTAATACATTCTTCTTAAGCTCCACAATTCACACAAATGCAGACATACATAGATAGTAGACCATTAGAGATCCAGCCCAAAAATGAATAACAAAAACAATTTACTACTTTGTTAGCTTTTTAATGCGTCTTTCTATACCCTTTACTATTAATTTAAATTTGAATATATATATATATATATATATATATATATATATATATATAATCAAAGAAAGCAGAACATTTGATCTTACTAGATAATGTGGTCTATTTATATTCCATGATTTCATAACCATTCTGCAAAATGGTTTATCTGATTTGAAACAAGCAGCGGATTTGTCCTTCTGAGAGGAGAAACAATGTCCAGTGCTCTGGAATGAGTGACCTGCAAAAAAAAACTCAGTTTATAGTTATACCGATTCCCCTAAAAGTAACTTAAAAATTTAACAAGTTCTATGTCTTTAACAAAACTACTGCTTACCAAGAAATGAGGATTTCCTTTTTCTTTTCATACTTTCAGCCACGGCTTCAGACTCATGGTTATTTTCCTCATCAGAAACCAAGTCAATCAAAAATGTTTTTCCCGATGTTTCATTTAAACTGCATATCTTGTTAGAAGGGGATCTCTTATTTGAATCAATGTTTGGTTTTTCAAAATCAACAACATTGGTATTTTTCACACACCCAGACCTTCCAAACATATGAACCTCCATGTACAACCTCGCTATGTAGTAAAACACCACAAAATCTCCCATTTGCAGGCTGTGATAATGGACGAATTTTTCCCAACCATCTCGAAATTCCAGTTTACCATTTATATTCGTTAACACCACCTTCCACTCCCGTCCATCTGGGCCTTGCAATACCATATGTCTGTCTTTTTCATTTGTGAGTTCAGAAGCAAATGCAGGAGGAATGCGCTGCATGAAACATACACTACAGAATTTGTAAAAAATAACTAAAAGGAAAAAAAGATTGTAGAAAGTACCCATACAAAACTTACCAGTTTCTCTGCAAAATTCCCAAGCATAACTTTGAAGAAAGCAGTAGATCCATTAAAGCACTGTCTATCATGGTATTTGCCATGTCTTTTAAAACATTTATGACTGCATTCTCTGCATGGTATAAAAAGCTCCCCTGTTTCTTCATCCTCCATGGCCAATGTACATGCAAAAGCTAATGAGAATCAAGGCAAACTAGGAGAGGGTGAGCTAGAACTTTACACTGAATGTTGAGTGGCACCAAGACCATAGAATCAAACTTCTATGGTACAGCTACTGGACTGAGCGTTCATATATGTGGTTTTCACAATGTTGGGTGGGAACAAAACCACCTATCACATTAATCAATATACTGTCTGAAACGGCTGATATGCACTTGAGTTTGGTAGATGTGAATAAATGAATATACATTAATGTTGAGTGGGACTAATACCTGCACTCCCCTGAAGAAAACAGATTGCAGTCAACGATGATGTATTTTCTCATAATCACGAAGAAAGTTATCTGATCAATACACAAGGTCAAGAAACCAATATTATTGAACATATTTCCCAACACTCGCAATAAACGCAGACAGAGCATATGGCAGGGGATGGGAAGAAAAAAAGTAGCTAAATATTTATAACACCAAGTAAAATGCACCTGTAATGTCATACACCCTTCCACAATCAAGTGAGGTCCAGCCCTTCCACTTGGAGACTTGGACCAGTTTCTAAACTTAATAAGAGGACTCTTTAATATTAAGATAAAGATAAAAATATATTACTTGTAACCGACTTGAACTAATATACTATTGTAGCATAAGCATGCACTACATAGAAACTTGTAAATATAATATCTATAGAACTCCACATCTTGTTCCTAGTAAAAATAGAGAAACAATTTTAAACCAGCAAAGAACTTTGAAGTAGACTTCTTATAGGAAAGGCAGAAAACAAAAAATTGGCTAGAAAGTTAGAAACATATAGAAAGGTTACAAATTTTTGGAAAGGAGAAACGCATCCAGGACATAGAAAAGGATTTCCGACCTAACAGAACATGTTTCTAAGTGTCTAGATTTATTGACTTTTGTGTTCAAATTAACATTCTGCACTGGTTAGGACATTCACAAAATCCATTCAGAAAATAGTTCAGCATGAAATAAGAGGAGCTAAAGTTATATATGGAACAAGAATCAGAAGATTGAAAGCTGATATGTTCATTCTATTGTTAGCTTTATATAACAAAGCTACATATTGCTGTTTATTCATTGTAGTTTGCGTGGAAATTCATCATAGTTTTAGATTGCCACATGCTTGGTTACATAACTTGAGTCATTTAATAATGCATTTTCTAATATGTCAACCTGGTTTAATCACTTACTTTATATCTGTTCTTGTACTGTATATATTTCCACCATAACATCTATGTTTTATAATCAATAATTCTGAATAAATTATGTTGCTATCCTTTTGTCTTAAACAAGCAATGACCAATATTTATATAAAAGATCATTCCATCTCAAGACATTCAGAGATCAGCTGTGAAAAGTTGGACAACATTCTTTTCTCGGCTAAGAAAGTCTCGTTTGAATGTAAGCATGATCTCTTGAACCATTGTATATCTCAACACATGGCTTGATTCTGAAACCCAATGTAGAAGATATGACATTTGTATGCATGATTGCAGCATCTGATTTGTACTGTTTGATTTCATACGTGTGCGCTATCGTTATTCAAAATTAAAACTGAGTGATCCATTTCATAATCAGAATTCTTGCACTTTCTCTGTAAATCTAGACTCGCAATCTTTTTTTTTCGTAAGCAATTATACAACTTGGCACAAAAAAAACAGTCCTCCAGTAGGTTAGCAAATCTGCCTTTACTCAGTATCTCCTAGCAGGATTTAAGATATTGAGTTTGTTCTTTTCAAAAGTTTATTCCCCTTTCTATTTCTTCTGCCTGAATATCATTAGAATGGGATTTTATCTTCTGAATGTAAGTATTTCCAAGCCTTAGGAAGGTGTAAGTGACCCATAACAAGTTAAGGTCAGAGATTTAGATTTAAAAGAGGACAGTTTTAACCTCTTATCATGTCCATGCCAAAACACCGGACAATAAGGTTGGTTTTATACTTTGATATTATGTAAACCCTTTTTGATTTCAGAATCTATATGCTAGAATGGTTTTATTTCTATTGCTCCCCAATCCCTCCTTTCTATCCAATTCCTCTTTTTAAAAATGAACTTCAGCCATCCATTAAATTTCTGCACGAATAGAAGAAAGAGAGAAGAGATCAACCTTTGATTGGCTAAGCTAAAAGATTCTAAACCGTTCTTAAATTTTATTTTTTGTACTTCCTCTACTCTCTGATGTTTGAGATTTAATTCTGTGAGGAAATTGCAAACAGTGAGAAGGTTTTGATAAGATAATCTGTGAACTCAGCTTTTTTACTGGGTTTGTTAGATTGAGAGTAATGGATAAAGAATGAGAACGGCTGAATTGATCACACTGTCTTCTTTGTTACAACCAATGCTAGATGGCATTGAGATATTGATTAATGTTTCATATAATCTACCATTGAGATGTACCAAGATTAGTCAGCTCATCTCTAACACAGATGAAGCGTTTTTTTTTTCAAAAAAAGAGGTTTAGTAGTATGATTCTGAGTACAGAGACAATGGAGAAAGATATTAAAGCTGTCAAATGCACAGGCTAGATGAACTTGTGAAATGTGTACTTGCACTTGGGACACCTCTTTCTTCTGCTTTCCATTTCTCATTGATTTTTGAGGTTCTGGGCTGAAGGGTTTTTTTTTTAAGGGAGTGTTAGTGAGGCAGAGGTGTCTTGTATACAGGCAAAAGTATGAAATCTCCTTGAGGTACAATTCATTTAATGACAATCATTTCACATGTGGGATCATTGTGGTCTGGGTTTGTTTAGTTTGTTTTTCAATGTTGTTTTCCCTAAGATAACTGCATTTGGAAATCAGAGGCACACATAAGGCTAATGTCAAGGCTTCTCCATCTCTGTAATACAAGCTTACGTGGGATTTGATTATACCCTATCAATTCTGATATTATATTCTTCCTTTTATTTCGACATGAATTGGGGTGTCACTTGTGCAGAAGTGTGACGCCAACTCAGACTAATAGACTTTTGGAAAACAGTGTCGAGTCTGCTGTTTTACTGCTCATGTGGGACCATGGTAGAGGCGCCAGCAGCTCATTAAGGCATCAGACAACTTGCAATAAATTGCCAAGTTCGATATGAGTACGGAGAGTGGAGTCTTTCCTCCTCCTCACGTGGCTAAAATGCTGCATGTGTGGTAATTGGGTGGCACGTTGGATACTCCTTAGCTTCTGGCGCACCTCTTCATTGTCCCAAGTGTTACATACATGGTCACCAAATCTGATGTGGCAATAGGTTGTTTTGGATAGTTGTTGAGGTCCATTTTGAAATTGGGGAGAAGGGATATAAACCATAATTCATGTCGAAATATCTTCAAGTCCGCGCGCCCCAAAAGCCCTAAATTTTCCCCTGCTTAGGCTTGGCCATGATAGCGATGCAACAGGGTCTGGTTGAGGAGAGAGTTGGGAGAGGCGCCCCAAAAGCCCTAAATCTCACATAGGGTAAGGTAACGAAGGTTTTACTTACTCATTTTTCTTATTATATTTTATGTTAATATTTTCTTTCTTTCTGAGATTTCAGTGTTTCCTGGAAACCGCAGAGATGTGGGTTTATCACCCAGGTATATGCATTTACGAGTTGGGGATTTATGGAAATTGGGTATTCTTAATGTTACAATGTATAAGTTGATGTTTATATTATCTCTGGTTACTGGCATAATATGCTTTAATAAATGGCTCAAGGGGTTTGTACACTCGAACCCTACCAGAGACAGAAAAGAGATCTTGATGGGTAAGCAAGTAACCGTGGTTGAGGCCTGTATGGCTCGCATTTTTTTCTTTTTAATTAAAAAAATTGACCCTTCAGTACAAGAATTTCTCAGCTAGGTTAATACTACAGGGGTTCATGTGTAAGTCATTATCAGTGTTCATCAAACCGGAACATACAGTTCTCAAATGTTTAATACAAACAATTCCATCACATTGTTTACCCAATACTCTGTTTGTTTGTTTTTAGTATATATGTATACAGCACTCACAAGCTCCTTTACCAGATTTCAGCCATACACAAATATTATCTATATTATCTATACGTAACTAGTTACTCTTAGGTCTGCAGCAGCACCATCTCCAAACAAAGAAGAAAAATCTTGGATGAGCAGCTAGAAGGGTCACCACCCTGCCATATGACACCATGGGATCCTTTAAGATCCTTGATAACTTGACCAATACTAACCCTTACACTTTGTTACACATATTGAAGGACACCCTACTGAATGTTCATATTTTAATCATACTGAGTTCACACGACAGTAACTAAAGCACAATGCCAACCAAGAAAGAACGAACCCACAAGAGAGGGAAAATAAAAACCCACAAGAGAACATCATATCAGCATACCACCATATATTTACAGCAAATTTTGAAGGAAACGAGAGAATGAAGCAAAAGAGCCTACCTCTCAAATTGTAGCCTCCCATAAAAAAACTCTAGCTTCTTATGAGAAATAAAATCAGCTGAATCCTTCCAATACTTTTTTTCTCTTTTCTCCACACCAACCAATTAGCCCTCTTTCAAAAGAATTCAAATCACTTTTTAAATGTGTTCCACAAGTACCATAACATAAAGTACTTGGGTAGGATTTAAAAAATGGTCTAATGAATTAAATTTTGACTTTTCTTTATGGTTCTTTAAAGTGACTTACAAGTTACAACTATTTAAAACACATGTAGAACACTCCACTTATGAAATAAACAACTTGTGACATACTTATGATTTACATCAATTTTCTTGTTGTACTTCATACTCATGAAGTGGGGTGATTAAGGTTTGATGATTCTTGTCCTAACATTGACCAATCACTTGCTTGCACACTTCATCTAATGTTAATTTTTTATGATAAAAAAATAATTAACTATCTAACACTTCATTTAATGTTAATTTTCTATGATAAAAAAATAATGTTAATTATGCAAAATTATATTTCATCTTGAAGTTGCAAAACTACTTACCTCATAATTTCTTACATATCTTTGATTTCATGTAGCCCCAACTTGTAAACTTAACTAGCTACTTGACTTGTAAATTTAAGTAATCCTTGCAACTCAATGTTAGCCATCAATGATTCTTCTTATTAAAATTGTAAGCTTACTTGATTAAATTCAATCGTGTTTGCTTCTTCCCCATAATAAAATCCAAAATAATGTAATATTAATTTTAATACTCTCCCTTGACATATCAGCATAACAATGTTAGTTTTCTTGTCATCTAACTACAATTTCAAGCTTCAAAATGTATTTTCATATTTTACACATTATTAAACATTGCTTAATTGTACCTCTAAAATTTTAATTGTAGAGAGATTAACATAAGCGCTAGACAATCATTCTTAAAGTCTCATTTTATTACGTTCAAGAAATACTCATTATGATATCAACTAGATATTCAAACCACAATAATCATCCCTTCATGACAGTGAGAGTAGCCATATGTTGTCATCTTATTAGCAATAAGTAACATGGACAAGGATGACTTTTATTTTAACCCATTTACAAGAGCAAGTAACATAAGAAGGCATGATGTTTGGATTTCATTTTTGTGGCATGACAACATGTAAATGGTAGTTTGGCATTGGAGTTTCCTATAAGGTCGTGTGGACATGCTTCATGAGTAAAATTGAAGAAGTTCATGAATTGGACCAATCGGTTTTTATCCATAGTTAGGCGAATACAAGTAGCAAATAAAATCCTCCTTGCTAGTCATGACTATGTCTCTTCTTATTGGCTTCTCTCTAAAAGATGCTACAATCAGCTGACCCAACTAATCAGGAGTTTCCTTTGGGCCAAATAGGGCAATAAAAAAGGCATTACGACAACCTCGTGGAATCATTGCATTATGCCAAAGATAAAGTTGGTTTGGGAATTATTGACCCATGTATATCTAAGGCATATGTATAATTGCAAAGTGGATTGTCAAGGCTTTAGATGGAGATGTTCCTTAAAAGTGCATAGTTCAATAACACATTCAATTTGCTTATGCTAGACTATCTTGGACTACAATTAAATGGAGAAATAAACTACTTCTTGCCCCTTTTTTAAAACTTGTGGATCTAGCCCTTTTAATTCTATTTGGTCTACTTAGAAAATAACTTCTAGTAGGTTATCTGAGTTAGATCAAACCTTCAATAATGGCTTGAGCTTTGTTACTTCCTCCATTTGTGGAACTGCTTAGTCCAACAAAATGGAAAGCTTGTCGGTGTCTTTAAAAAGTGTAAGCATTTGTTCAAAAAATGAATTCAAGATTTTAATGGTTTGTGGGTGCCTATCCTAGCATTAGATGTAGTAGTTTCTCCTTTGAACTTCTTGGCTTGGCAAGAGATATCCATGCAAATATAGTTTTTATGCATATTTGGGGAGGGTAGATACATCTGGAATATTTGTACAAATGGGTCATTACAAACTAGTATAATGCCCTCAATTATCATATGCTAATTTTAAACAGTTTTATGATTATCTTAAACACGAGGAAGTGAATACATAGTTTGGAAAAATTCTATTTATTGGTTTCGGAAGTACTTTCTAAAGGTTTAATCTTGGAGACCCCACTTTAATCTTCCCATAGCTAGTTCAAAGCTCCTTCCTAAATGGTTTTCCCTTGTAAACCTACCCCTAGAATTTACTGATCTAGCAACTCTGGAAAAAATAGGGGATGGATTGGGATGCTTTCAAGATTATGAGAAGTTGTTCAAAGAATGGTCTGTAATGGTGAGAGTTTGTGCATTCGTGGAAAATAAGGGTCATATACCAAGGGAGATAAAATTTATCTTAAATGATGGGATATGAACACAATCAATAGTGGGAGATCTAGATCCCATACCTAAGGGAAATATTCAAGAGACCACAAGAATTTTGGGCAAATTAGAGGTCTTAGTATACATGATGGAAAAATAGAAGGAAACTCCCCAAGCAATGAAGGATGAAGGGGTAGAGCATAGAGTACCAAAGCCTTCAATCCTACCAATTGCAGAAATTCCAAAATCTAAGGAAAACACTCACATGGAAGATAAAAAAAGATGCAGACCACACATAGAGCTCAATGTTTAATGTCAACTTCCTGGAAATAGGACTATAAAAATATACTGATCAAATTTTGTAAAATTATCCACGCGGAAAAAATTTGGTGAAGACCATGAAGGGGTAGGAAGGACTAAGGAGTCAAGGTAATGATTGTGCTAGCCTAGGAACAAAGATAACAAAGAACCAAATGATTGACAAAATTGGGGGGGGGGGATTCACAATTACATACTTCTATCCCAACACAATGGGAGAAGGCCAAAATCTCTTTAAATAAGGTCGTAGACCCCATACTATCAAAGGAAACCCAGTGCAAGCCACAGTAGGTCCTAGAAACTCAAAAGGAGGAAGAGGATTCCAATAGAGAAGCAATAGATAAAGAATTGAAACTAAGGAGTTAAGGGTCGAATTCAAAAGTTAACTTGGTAACAAGATCAAAAGGGAACAAGCAATTATGGATGATTTAACCTAGAAAAAATTGGTAGAGTTGTGGGAGAATGCATACCAGGTGGAGGCAAAGTAAGATATAAAGATATAAGGTGGCATTGGTGATGAATTGGATATCCTCGAACCAATAATTATAAGTCAACAATAATGAAGAAAAATTTGGGAGGGGAGCCAAAAAAACACAAGAAAACATGCAGAAAAACAAAAAAATAAAAGAGAGAAGAAGAAGCTTGGGAGCGAGGTCTGTCAAAAATCAAAGTATGCGTACTAATATCAAGGGAAGGGGCTTCTCCCCCTCAAGATCAATGACGATAATAAGTTGGAACGTTAGGGGTTTAAATGCTCATATAACAAATGGGACTTATGTAAGCATCAATTAGAAAAGATGAATGGGGAAATACAAATAAGTATCAAAGCTAGATAAGCTTGAGGCTCCACAATTTATCAATCATTGCAAGGGATGGGCAGGTTGTTTTGTGGAGGCAAGATGTATTTCTAGAGTATTGATATGTTCCTCCTTGCCTCCTCAAGTGCCAAGGGAATATCATGGCCAATGAACTCCCAGCTCTTTTAAAAGAAGAGCATAGTGAAACCATCAAGACCAATGCCTTTTCCGGTGCCATAGAAAAGACCACTATTTTTAGTTCTACCAAGGTGAAGGGAGACATCAACATTTGATTATCAGAAGTGGAAATGCAAGATGGGATGGAATTCAAAATAAGATATTTTGGATTGGTAACTTCCTCATTAAGAAGATTTCGAAAGAAAGAAACTGCTTCCTTAACAATATCTTCTTCATCTTCAAGTAAGGCTGAGGAACCTTGGATATTGATAATTTTGTTTTTTAGCCTTCTCACTTTGGCTGAAGCATGCAAAAAAATTTGTGTTTCTATCAACATCAAAGAGCCAGTGTTCTCAGGATTTCTGTTTCCAGTACATTTCTTCCCTTTGGAGGATTTCCTCAAGGGACTGCTTAAGGGATTTTTCCTTAACAAAAGAATGTTGGTCCATGCCATGAACCATAATATTGTTATTCAGTTCAGACAGCTATAATTCAATACGTGCTTTTTCCTAAAAAATATTCTTGAAATGGTTTGTGTTCCATTCCTTAATTCTGGATTTCATATCATGCAACTTTTTAGCAATCTGGAATAACTGAGAGTCATAATAAATGGGCAATTTTTCCACCAAAGCTTGAGAAAAAGAAGGAAGGATGTGTCCTTGAACCACATGGGTTCAAATATAAAAGAACCTTCCTTATAGGTGTTGGTTTCCACCACATCCAATAGGGAAAATGATCAAATTTGAATAGGGGAGGATCAAAGAAAAGAAGTAATTATTGATATTGAACCACTGATTAGATGGTAAGAAATAGTCAAGCCTTTCAACTCTTTGGCATAAATCAGACCTTTTTTAGTCCAGATAAACCTGCCCTGCTTGGGGGACTATATCCATTTAAGCTTATTATCAGTAATTAACTAGTTAATAACTAATGTCACTTTCTTAGAAGGTATAATACCTCCCATTTTCTCATCATCATTAAGGAAAACATTGAAGTCTCCACCCAACACAATTATCACCCCTCAAAGAACATTAGTTAATTCACCAAGAAGCTTCCATAAACAAGAATTTCTAGTGATGATTGACGGGCCATAAACATTAAACAACCAAAAGATCAATTTAGAACAATAGTTGTTTACTATAACCGATATCCAATTTTTGGCTAAGGAAATCAGCTGTAGAGAAACTTATTATCATCCTAGAGGATGGAAAGACCCCTCGAAGATCCATCAGAAGAGGAAGTAACAACATTCCATGGTTCCTAGAAAGATAAAAATTGATGAGCACTCTAATCAAACATCTTTGTTTCCTGTAGCATAGCTATATTAAAGTTGGCATTATCTAATTGACGCTTAATAATGTGCCTTTTGTTAGGGGCGTTCAAGCCCCTAACATTCCAAGATATAATCCTCATTGTTCCTGCGGGGAAGAATCACTTCCCCGCTTCTTATGACTCTTTTTTGAGAGCACTGATCCCTTAGCATCATACTCAAACTGCAGATTTCTTTTGGTGACTGAAGCCCGTGTCATTAGGGGACTGAAAGCAGGTTTATTCTTCGTCTTCCCCAAACTTAAAGTTGAAAGTAGTGTAGTTTGAATACTAGCATCAACCTCTTGCTGGTTCTTGCTACTATTTGATGGTCTCCATTGCGTTTCCCCGAGGATAAAGGTGATGTCTTTAAAGAAGGGCATTGAAGGATGAGGGTGACAGGTAGAGAACCGGTTAAACAACTTAGTTTTGAAGGTGTTGCAATCTCAATACAAACATCCTGAAGATCATAAATCCTATCAGGAGAGAGAAGATCATATGGATTGGTAGATAAAGGGATTTCCCCCTTACAATGCAACCAAGACAAATTAGCATCAAAGCATTCAATAATAGAGTCTGCAATTTCCTTCGATAAAATCACATTAGCCTTAGCGACAATATTTTGATGGTCTCCCCCTACGTTTCCCCAAGGATAAAGGTGATTTCTTTAAAGAAGGGAATTGGAGGATGGGGGTGACAGGTAGAGAACCGGTTAAAGAACTTAGTTTTGAAGGTGTTGCAATATCAATGCAAACATCTGAAAGATTGAAAGCCCTATTAGGAGAAAGAAGATCATATGGATTGGTAGATAAACGGATTTCCCTCATGCAACCAAGACAAATTGGCATCAAAGCATTCAATAACAGAGTGCAATTTCCTCAGATAAAACCACATTAGCCTTAGCGATAATATCTTGCACTTTTGAAAGTGCAAGCTATTGCCGCTAAGGCTAATATGGTTATTTGATTGTCTCCTCATGTGTTTCCTCGAGGATAAAGGTGATGTCTTTAAAGAAGGGGATTGAAGGATGAGGGTGACAGGTAGAGAACCAATTAAAGAACTTAGTTTTCATATAAAATCTTATGATGTTAAACATGTCCAAAAAATTAGTATAACAATTTGAGAAAATATTTCCTACTTATTTTATTAATATAATATAAATTGAAAATTACACAACTTTAATCTCAATTAATTTAACATGATTACAAACATAGAAATTTCATTCAATTGAGTCTACCTAATTCAAGATAAAGCATAATGACGTTATAACAATTAATGTAATCAGATTTCCACAATCCATCAAGTAAGAGTTTCTGGATTTGATTGTCTAGTTATTTTTAACATCAATGTTTCGGATCACACTTCGTGATCCATCGTCGGGATGAAAGAGAATGCAAGAAATAAGAGCTCGCATGCTACCTGCATCTCTAATTTCTTGCATTCTCTTTCATCTTGATGATGGATCCTAAATATCGATGTTAGAAATAAGTACACAATCAAATTGAGAAACTGCTACTTGCAACATTTTAACAATTTAAGTCATTATTTATCCTTATTGATTTTAAATATAATAATCATTTAATTAGTATAATCATTTTTTTATTTTAATTATTATAGTGTTACTAAATGTTTATGTTTGTTGCTTATAATCTTTAATGACCTTTTTATCAGACTTCAACTAGACTAGATGGTATTCCAGAGACTTATTACTTTTTGATGTGTTGGATGTACTGTTAAAATGTTGCTACTGTCATTAAGTTAGTATTAAATTAGTATTTAATATAATGTTAAAGTGCTGCTATTGTCATTATGCTTACTGAATGCCTTCAGACTGTTCTATTGAATATATAACACCACCCTTGGTTTTTCAGCTCTTAATATAAAAAAACATCATTTCATTAGTTTCAATTTGATTTTAACTTGAAGCTAAACGTATCCTTTCAAATTCTTTTTTATTCACTTAGCCTTTTATTTTCAATTGTTTTCATCTAATCTGTAAGTACTATATAATCAAATTAAAACTATAAAATAAAATAGCCTCACATCAATCTAAGTACATAGATATTAATTTACAAAATTATTCACAAAACAGATATCGAAGATCAAATTTGTATACGTTTATGGATTAAAATTCTACTATTTTTTTCATCGAAATCAATAAATCTTGGAATGCATCCATACACGTGCCAGAGCAGAGTCTTCTTACAATAACGTGTCACTAAGAGCAGCCAACGCCACATGTTCTGTATCCTTATTTCAATCCTGTCATTATTGCAAGTAAAGGCAAATCAAATAACAATCTATATTTCTTGATTTTGTGTTCTACCTGGTACAACTCTCGCCATGATTATAACATACTCTGTTTTCTTCAGACCGGTGTGATTCTACTTTGACATCATTCTCTGCTACTCTCGCTGTGTTGTGGATATATTCATGCACGTAGATATTGCAGGATTTTTAATGTGTTTTTGGGCTTTACCTCTATAATCTTTGCATCTGGGTTTTCCATGGAAGATGAAGAAACAGGGGATCTTTTTATACCATGTAGAATGTGCTGTCAGAAATGTTTTACAATTCATGGTAAACACCATTACCATGAGAAAAAGAGCTTTGATGGGTGTATCTCCTTCTTCAAAGTTATGGTGGGAGACTTTGCAGAAAAACTGGTAAATTCTATACCCCATGTTTTGATTTCATATACACTGTTTAAGAATTTTTTAAAACAGATTCTGTAATGTGTTTACTGCAGAGCATCCCCCCTGCATTTGCTTCACAGTTTATAAATGAGTGGGAGGAACATGTTGTGTTGCAAGGCCCTAGTGGGCATGAGTGGAATGTACAATTATTGGGTATGAACAGTAATCTGGAATTCCGACATGGGTGGGAAAAATTTGTCAATTATCATGGGCTGCAATTGGGAGATTTTGTTGTGTTCAAGTATATATCAAATCTGTGTTTTGAGGTTGACATATTTGAAAAAAATGGATGTGTGAAAGATATGAGTGCTCTGCAACTTGAGAAAACAGACATTGATTTAGATGAGAGATGCCCTAATCCACCAAAGTTGTTGAGTGATTTGGTTTTTGATGAGGAAAACAATTATATAGATGAAAATCAGAGGAGAAAAAGAAAATCCTCTTTTCCTGGTAAGCAAAAGTTTTGTCCTGAAATACAGAGCTTATTACATTTGTAAGCTCCATAATTTAATTGAACTTTTTGAATTAGGCATTTGGATTTTGTTGTTATTAGGAGTATTAAAACAACAAAGTTAATTTTGTTGCAGGCCATTCATCCAAGAAGCATGGCTCTCAGAAGCACATGACAGTGGATTCTGCTGCTCCTTTCAAGTCAGATAAACCCTTTTGTAAAATGGTTATGAAATCATGGAATGTAAATGAACCACACATGCTAGTGAGATCAAATTCTCTGCTTTCTTTGGTTATATGTGTTTTCATATTTAAATTAGGAGTAGAGGGTCTAAAACAGAGGCATTTAACAAGGTAGAAATAAGCAAAAGCATAATAATATGGAGATCTGAATTTTTGTGAATCCTGAAAGTTTAATCAACAATGTACTAAATCAAATGATATTTCGTGTCAAATAACTTGGTTTTTGTTATGATTTGGGAATGCAGGAATTCACAAAATTATGGGATTGTCCAATCCAACTTCCAAAGCAAAGAAGAGAAGTTGTTCTTTTGGTTGGAGAGTGTAAAGAATGGAAGGTCAAATGCATTATTAAGCACGATAGGCCAACTTTTAGTGGGGGTTGGAGATTTTTTACACGTGGTAATAATATTAAGGAAGGAGACATTTGTATTTTTGAGCAGCTGAACAACAGTCAAAATAAATTTATGTTCAGAGTTCATATTTTTCCTCATGCAAAGAAAGATCAGATTCAACAAATGGAGGAGGAAAAGCAGGGCAGAGATGAGTAATACAATTATAAAAGACGGTTCAAATCAGGAAATAATAACACATGCTAGTTTTACTGTTGCAGGTTTTTTATTGTATTGGTAGGAAGTTAATTGAACCTTATTCTTACTCTATGTTTTAGTTCACAGTTACCAAAACCTTTCAGGGTTTAAGGAAATAAAAAACTGGAGTAGAAATTTTACTTTTATGGTGTAGAAGAGGAGTTTTTTCATTTGAAATTGTTGCAATGTTTGTAGGGTAGATTTATTTACCCTATATTGCTTTTATTTCATGAATGATATGAATTGGGTAAATGAATGATATGAAATTTACAAATGTTTAATAAAGGTTGGATTAGGGCAATTAAATTTTAAATTTTATGACGTGTTTAGGTAACTATACAATGTCATGACTATCTGGTTGGATAACTGCAGTGTTATCCAGCCACCCAGAAATGGCAGCTTTTTTTTTTATGTTTTTTTAATTTTATGAATGTTAAAAAAGTATTGGTTTTATTTTTTATTTTTCTTGACTATTAAGAAATAATAACAACTTTCTTTTCCTTTTTTTTCTATGAATGTTAATTTTTTTCCAAATTTGATAGCTGTCCATGTTTTCTACATGAATTTTATTTAGAAAATATAGGTAGAAATGCTAGTATATTTACGCTATGGCTATTATTTTATTAACTGCTCAACATACTTAGTTTCGTACGTCAGCGGAAATGTACGAAAACGACACGAAGATGTAAGAATAGGAAAAAATAACATCTAAAAATAAAAATTCAATTGCTCATTCGGTTAAAGATTTTTATTAGCATTAAATATTTTTTTAATATGTTGTTAAATTTGTATAATTAAAAATATATTTATTATTTGAATTTATTAAGATTATTATATATTTTATGTATTATAAATTATTAAGTTGTGATTTTAAAATGAATAGAAGTTTTATGTTTGATTTATATAAAATATATATTGTACTTTTATTTATCATTATATATTAGATTTTTTATATAATATAAATATTAAATATATATCAATATGAGATAGTATCAAATTATCTATTTTTTAAATATATTAGGTTTATTTTATATTTTTTTAAATAGATAGAAAATCACAATTAACAAAGTAAAAATCAAAATAGAAAATTTTGACCAAAAATAAAATACAATTTTTGTAGATTTAGATGATGTTGTCATAAGTCCATCCATCATGCTACCCGTAGTTTATTGGCTCAAGGAAAACAATCGCCATGAGATTCGCACATCCATTACCATAATTATGTTACTCATATAGTTTGTGTTAGGGATATGGTGAGAAGTGGAATTTTGAACTTTGGTTTATCAACAAATAATATTTTCATTTAAACATTTGTACCAAATGGATTAAATTGTAAAGGAATAATTTGAAGAGTAGTGAAGGTTGGAGAGAGAAGCAAGACGATTGGTACAAATTGAATCGTCGAATTCTGCCATCTACCGTTCATCAGTATTGACTACTTTCCGTCATTGCTGTCCCGTCGTCGATTAGACTTGTATTTTTTCGTTCCCTCTTCAATCTCAGCCCAATGCTCACGTGGATAGCCAATTCCATTGCGTAATGCAACTTTGCTCCTCATTTTCCTAAAAACTTCCAAACTCTGACAACTTTCTAACACCGCAAACACATGCATGGAGGAATAAAAGGGATAGATATAAGAAAGACAACGCTGTGGACAGTTGGCAATCAATATTATGGGTTAAAAAGATAGATAGGGTCATCGCTTTCTTATATTTCATTTAACTAGCATATATATATATATATATATAGAAATAAGTCTAGAGATTATTTAATTTTTATGCAAAAATCTGATTATAAAATAGCCAACTCAAGAAAGATATTAGCATATTTTATAAAATTCTTTAACAATTTTATTTTTTTAAATTTAATACTCCAAAAAAAAATATAAAACGTTTTTGTCTTTCAAAATTTAATTTTATTTCCTTTCCATGCTTGTTTTTCTTTCACTTGTGTGAGTTTGGGCTTGGACAATCTTTCTCCCGCTCTGGATCACTCATGCGAATCTAGGGCATGGATGACAATCATGATAAGATCACTAACAAGCAGGATGTTGAAATCATTATGGTTGAGGCAATAATGTTGGAGGATAATAATGGAAAATTCGTTAATCATATTCTGGGCAAGGAAAAAATTGAACCAAGTGCTTTTAAGGAAAAGCCATCATACAAATCAATGGTTACAAAAGTTTCTGTTTCGGTGTGTCCGCCTTCAGCTGGCTTTGATGGACACTTCTCAAGGATACCAACAGTCGGAGGGCATAGTGGAATGGGAAGGGCCGCAATCGATGGAGGTGGACGGGTCAAAAGTGGAGATGTCATCGATGATGACCCGAGAGGAGGAGCAAATGGTAGGTCTTCTTCTCTTGGTTTGAAGACTGTCTCTTTCTCCTAACGAAGATATGGTTAAAGCTATTAAGGTTGAGCAAGCTAGGTTGAAGAACATTGCAATTTTTCTTGTTTGCATGGACCGTGACTCTCTACCTTCTCGTAAATTCTTGGATGATTGGTTGGCCAATGTTTGGGGAAAGAAACTTGGTTTACATGTTAATTTTTGTAGAATGTTGCAAAAGGGCATGTTCATTATTTTTTTGAAATCTCACAATATGCAAGAAAGAGCCCTAAAAAAGGATTTTGGAATGTGGATCAATCTTTGTTTCAAGATTTTCCATGGTCGCTGAAGGGTAATGTTGAACAAGTTATTGCAAGGTCTACACCCAACTGGATTGAAATTAAAAATCCCCAACCTGAATTCTAGCTGTTTATCTCCCAAATCCTTAAGCCTTTAGGTAATGTCCTTCAGGTTGAAGAATCTAGGGTTACTCTACTGCTTTTAAATGCAAGAGTCCTTATTGCTCTTGCTCCCGATGTTGAAGTTCCTAAAGTTATTTCCCTAAACTTTGAAGAAGAACTCTTTTCATGGGAATTGGCACTATTGGGTAATCTTGGGGCTTGTTTCCATAGTAAGCTCAATGGTCATAATAGAAAGGAGTGCCCATCTTTAAAGCGCACCTAGTCTGCTAATTTTAATGTGTCTATCGAGAAGGCCAACAATGAAATTAATGTTGGTTCTAGTAAGGAATATAATTCTGAGAGACATAATAAACTTGATTAAGATGTTGATGCTAATAATCTATATCTAAAAAGACTGCTCATGATATTGGCTCTGATGATACCAATTTCTTCCATGTGGATAATACTTTTTCTACCCTACGGTGGAAGCAAGAAGATGAGTCCACTTGAGGCGAAACTTTTTAACTTAGTCGTTTTCCCAAAATCGTACTTCAGGAAACGGGGTGACATTTTTAAAAAGTGGGGTAACGTTTCACTTCAGGACCCCGAGCCATAATTCAAATCGTCACCCTGTAGGAGATGGAGTCCCGTGGCTAGATAGGGTCCCACTCGAAACAGGGTGACATTTCAAATGTGACCCCATTTCGAAAACTATAAATTTTATTTTAGAACTATTTTTGTCATTTTCACCAAACGCAATCCCGCTCTGGAGCTCTACCCCATTTTGTTTTAGACTAAATCCCTTCAGGTGATGACGTTTTTGATTTATTTTTTTACTTTTATCATCATTTTTTAAATGTTTTAGTATTATTTACTATTTTTAACTATTTTTCTAATAAATTTTGTTGTTTTTCCCCTTCAGAGCTGCACCTCTTGACTTGTCGTCTACACCACTTGCACCTCTTCGCTCACCATCTACACCACCTTCATGTAGGTCTTTTTTTTAATATATTTAATTTAATTATTGTTTTATTATCTTTTAATAGTATTTATTGTTATTTTTATTATGAAAAAGATATGTATGTCCAATTTATTTTGTAAATTATTGTACATAAATGTTAAAATTAGTTTAATAAATGTATTTATTTTGTTCTTGTATTTAGTATATATAGATGTAATTTTGTTTGTATTTTTTCTGAAAATGTATAAACCACACATGTACAATAGAAAATTAAAACAAATCAGAAACCCACACCACATACCTGAAACACATAAATTGTAATTATAACCTTAAATGTTTAACACATAATAGAAACCCTAGTTAAGATGTTTTGTACAAACAGTAGGTAATCTGCATTAAAACAGTTCCACTAGATATTAAGACAAAATAGTTACATCCTAGAGACTCTAGACTGTAGCCCTAGTATGTATATTAACAGGTCTTAAGAGGTCGCAGGATCTATTATGACCCCTTAGTACTTATGAATGAGTCCTACCACCCCTTAAGACCACTTTGGCTACATTAAAAGCCCTTAGGACCTATTACGTACCATAAGGGGTCATATGATCCATTAACGACTACAAGTTTCTTTATGACCCCTTAAGATTAATTAGTTAGCCTCACAACCTATTACAAACCCTAAGGGTTTATATGACCTATTTATGACCATTTAGGATCAATTTGGACCCCTTAGGCCCTATTATGTATCTTAATGGGTCTTAATGGGTCGTATG
>MU225567.1:4761731-4774531 GCA_018584345.1 Thuja plicata
GAGGACTTTGGACTTCAGGGATGCTTGATTTCATGCATATTTTATATTATATACACTTGATGTTTTATGTTATGAACACTTGATACTAGGACACTTGATATTTTATGTTATGGACACTTGATATTTTTTATTATATACACTTGATGTTTTATGTTACGAACACTTGATACTAGACACTTGATACTTTATGTTATGGACACTTGATTTTAGACACTTGATATTTACATGGGTTTTATTTACATGCTTTATTTGATGGATAATTTATGTATATATCTATTGTACACAATTTGGACATTAAAATAAAATGAAATAAAGATCAAGATATAAGAGAATGTGAAAATTAAAAGCTTCTTGATTTTCAAGATAGAATGAATGAACATGTCCTTGGTACTTTTAATAATATAACAATATAGGTATGTGCAATAATAAAAAGATTCATATCATCAACAAAATGACGTCATTATAGACCTAAACTAAAATTGAACTAGCAACCTGCAACAATAGAAAAATATTTAATAAGTAACTAAAATTATGTGGACATAACAAATATGAAGCCAAAAGCATGTACAAATTAATGTTTGTGAGTACAAATGTAATACCAACATACTTACCATGTATTTAAAAACAATGTTCATTAAAAGTTCTTCAAACAAAATGGTGTCGGTATGGACCTGAAGCAAAATAGGAAAACAATTTAATAAACTTAATTAAAATTTTGTGAACATAGTAAATACGAAGAAAAATTCAACTACAAATTAATGTTTGTGAGTATGTAAATGTAATAACATCATACTTACGATATTTAAAAACAACATTCATTAAAATTTCTTCACACAAAATGGTGTCGCTATGGACCTGAAGCAAAATTCAACTGCAACATGCAATAATAGGAAAAAAATTTAATAAACTTAACTAAAATTTTGTGAACATAGTAAATACGAAGCAAAATTCAACTACAAATTAATGTTTGTGAGTATATAAATGTAATACCATCATACTTACCATATTTAAAAACAACGTTCATTATAAGTTCTTCAAACTAAATGGTGTCGCTATGGACCTGAAGCAAAATTCAACTAGCAACATGCAATGATAGGAAAACAATTTAATAAGTAACTACAATGTTTTAGAAAACATAATTATGAAATAAAGAACATGTGCTTAAGGGGATATATAGGATGATGTCTTGCAAGGATATCTTAAGGGGACGTCTTAAGGGGAAGTCTTAAGGGGAATTCTTGATAGGATATCTTAAGGGGATATCTAAAGGGGAGCAAAAAAATGGGTTGACTTAAGGGGATTTCTTAAGGGGAAGTCTTAAGGGGATATCTTAAGGGGACATCTTAAGGGGAAGTCATAAGGGGAGAAAAAAATGGGTTGACTTAAGGGGATGTCTTAAGGGAAAGTATTAAGGGGATATCTTAAGGGGTGCAAAAATTGGGTTGACTTAAGGGGATGCCTTATGGGTATGATAATGCAAGTATTTAAATAGATAAAATATATGTCAAGTTATCAAAAAATTTAAAAATACACATGTATACATACTTGTGTTTAAACTTATTCCATTGTACAACAAGCTTCAATTTTATGCAATGTATACATAATAAGATTATGACATGTTAAGGTGATGTAGAAATGAAATAAATTATATATGAAGTTATAAAAAATTCTAGTACACATATATCTAAATACCTGTATATACTTATTCCATTGTACCATCTGCATCCTCTCTTTTCTACAGTGCATCTATAATCATCTCATGTTCTTCCATAGAAATCGACGACAACTCTTTCTTAAATAGTCTCCCATGATATCTCAATAGCTTTATATTAGTTGCCAAAAGCAAATTTGAGTAGTGTATAATCTTCTTATGTTTTTCATAGTCTTCGAATGCAGGCAAACCATTCTTCCTTGTTAGGTATTTTCGTAACCAGGTGCCAACAACCACCACTGAACCTATAGGATAATGAAATCCATCATCATCTTCTCTAGGTTGTACTAACTTATGTTTGGTCTCAACACATCTAGCCAACCAATACTCTGATTCCTCTTCATTGTTCTCAGGTGCAACAACATCATACATATGTCCTGCAAATTGAAATATAAATTGACAATATTTAAATTACCATATATTTAAATTACAAAAACAAACTTATAGGTCAATATTTGAATTCAAATATAAATTGATATATAAAATACAATTACCTTCGTGTACAAGATCTAAAAGATGATTGTAGTCCTCTGATGCAAATATTTTATCATTGTCTTCAAGTGTTGTTTCAAATTTGCTCATATGTTTGATCAGGTGTTAGCGATCTTTGTTTCCACTCTTCGACCCATTCTTTATTCTCGCAAGCATTCCAATCACCTGAAATACAAAATTGACAAAAGCATGTAAGTTCCCTTGTCCAGAAAGTCCATGTGCTTGCATCTGAACTTTTAAATGAATGCCATGATGATGATCCACTAATTGTGTGACAGTCAAGTTTACGTGGAATGTCATTTTCTTTAATTAATGAAAAAAATTGTTTAATTATACGGTTCTCGTTTGATGGTACAGAGAATCTTGAATTGCACCAATCCACAATAGCATGTGCATCTTTTAAATTTAGCTGCATCCTCAAATTTTAATTGCTCTCAAGCCAAAATTCTCTTCACACATGCACCAACTCCATTGTGTCCTCCTTTACCATGTCCAGCTTCAAAAAAACTCCACATATGTGGTATATTAGTTTCCTTGTGAGCCCTACTAATCCAATAAAACATTCGAGCATTCTTAAATTGACTCGTACAATTATCAAACCATATGAGGTGTTCTCTCATGTGGATTTCTCGTTCTCTTAAATTAATATAAAATAAGTATATCTGCCTAACAGACTTATGCATGTACATTTGATTTAAAAATAGTATGTATATATATATATATATATATGGATGGGTTTTCTTGGTAATTTTTTTGGAAATTATAATTTTTGACAGAATAAATAGGTTGACTGGAGATATGAAATACCGGTTCTCCCAGGTTGCTATGAGATTTGTAGAGAAGTGGGGGAACTAGTTTGTCTAATTTCAATCTTGTACTATTTGTGGCTCAGTGGCTTCTTAGGGAATTCATTCCTTCTTCATTGACACTGTGGTGATCGGGTAATTTTGTTAGTGTTTTATAAAAAAATTTTGGAACCCCGGGCCTTAATGATGACAAAACACAAGCCTGGGATCACCTTCCCCTTCTCCCTCATATTTTACAAATGTGTCACATCACTCATCATCAAGAATGCAATTTTTGAGTTTCAAAGCCTAGGTCTCTGGGAACTTAACCATTTGTAGGATTCCTATGACCTGAAGAGAGTGATAAAGATGATACTCCCCAATGTCACCCTAGACAAGTCTTAAATTGAGGACTTTTGGGGAGGGTTACAAGAGTATTTTGGTAGGCGGAGACAAAGTTTTTGTAGATTGACAACCTCACAAATGAGGGCTCTCCACTTGTGGAAGGACATTCCAGAGGACTATTCAGATGAGGGTCACATCCTAGACCCCACTTATGAAGTAGACTATGTGGACCAACACCCCCTCTCCCCAATCAACCAGAAAGAGGAAGAAATATTGAGTGTACATTCCCTCTCCACAGAAGTCATTGCTCATCGAAATAAATATTTTGATCTTCGTCTCTCTAAGGACTCACAAAAGGATAAATCCAAGAGCAAAGGACCCCAAAAGGGTTATGTGAGGAGGAAGGATAAAGGAAATTAAGGTGGCATGAACACCAAATGTTAGAAACACTGAGAGGGGGCGGTGAATCAGTGTTTGTCTATTTATCTTTATTTCAGCAATTTGAAACTTAAATCAAATAGATAACAATTGAAGCATAACACATAACACAAGATATGATTGTGGGGAAACCTTGATTAGAGGAAAACCCCAGTGGGAATTAGTACCCACAAATGATTGTACTAGTCTAATGAACTTGTTAGAGTTCCTTTGCCTTGTTAGGAGCAGTATTTACAATGCAAGTACAATGACCCTGTCAGTCCAGTCTTTACAAAACCCTGTTAAAGGTGGTTGGCTCACTGCCAGAGTTCACTTCTCAATAGGATGAAGGCTACAACCTTCAGATAATAGATATACACTATATCAAAGAGATGAACTGTTGTTCTAACACTGTTGTCTGATCTGTTACGTTTATGCTTTGATGCTTTAATCTCTTAAAGACTTCTAATTCATACTGATTTGCTTACATTTCTCTTCTGAATATCTTTTTTGCTTATTTTCCATTCTCACACTTAATACAAAAGTGCATGTCTAGTATATATACATGCCTGAATAGACGTGACCAAAAACAAGACCTTAGTCGGCCCAAAAACAACATACACTATGCTTCCAAACAAATTGGCTTAAGCAAGTTTAAATGAGTGTTAAAGACATATTTACAAACATATTACAATAGGCGCATGACCATTACAAAATAAAATATTATACGCTAATCCAAAATTTGAAGTCAGCTTCATACTCTATTTTCTAAACTGCTAGTGACACTTTAACCTGCTATAACTTCTATGTACTATCATACCATACCATGCGTGTATAGTCTAAACTTAATAATGTATCAACAAGCTTAAATATAAAGGTGCATAGTCTGACTCTATCGTATGCATGTGCGTTGGTGCTCTGATCAACTGCATATCTCTGTATTGCTCCGTTTTCTATACTTAGCCAATTTTGATCTTCAAAGTTTGCTGTCAGAACTTCATATGACTTTGTTGCCATAATGACAACACAAAATAAGTCATATACACCCTGAGTGTCAACTTTCCAACAATCTCCCCCTTTGTCATTAATGGCAACAAAGGAATGTGGCCAAGTTGCTTAAACTTTGACATAACAACAAAAAACTGTATATCATAACTTTGGCTATATATATCATACTCCTTATATACATACATTACTCACCCTTTGACATTAATGACAAAGGTGTCAAAATTTGTAAGTTTCTAGGTACTTACTCGAAGTACACATCTAGATACGCAATCTGAAGAGTCTTGATCTCTTGCTGCCAAAATTCCTTGAGTGCATCAAGAGTCTGAAGATGGGTGGATAATGTATCTGTAAGCTTCTCCATCTTTGTTAGATCCATGCCGGGGCCTTGATCATATGTAACAATTGTTGCATCTATCTGTTTTATGTTCTCATTCAAGACAGCTAAGGAGGGCGCAAGTGCATAAATCTTAGTTGTGTTTGCCTGGTCCTTATCTTGTTGATCTCTACCTTGGCCTTTTCAATCTTTTCTATCTGCCCTTGATAGATGTTGTTGTAGATGTTGATGTCTTGGGAGGATGTTTCAACTGATTTCTTGATGTTTTCAACCAAGATGTCTACTTCTTCAATCTTCTTGATGTGCTCAGAAGTGAATTTTCCTCTGTCCATACAATTTTCTATCACCTTCCTGCCTTTTGCTGCTAACTCTTTCAGAATCATTTGACCAATCTTCAAGGAGTTGAGATCTAGTGAGAAGTTCTTGATCAGTTCATCTAAGCTTCCCTTTTTGTACTCATCCTCTGTAGTTTTAGTAGCTGAATCTACTAAGCTTGTGAAGTTTGCTTTGAAGCAAGTCAATATGCTGTCAACATCATCTACTGACTGGATATTTGCCAATTTCTTATCTGCTAGTACTAAGTCGTTCAAAATGTTCACTCACTCTAGAAAGAGAGGGTTTCTCATAACTTGTTTCTCTTTGGCTTTCTCCATGGCTAATACACTTATTTTAATCAGGTCTTCTTATCCCCAAGCATCTAGGTTTGCTGAGTCAGGGGTCAAGCTTGACAACAATGATGCTGATGGTTTGATGGATGGAGTGAATATAGCATTTTGACTATCCATATATTCACTTTTCACCGGGATCTTCATAGAGGGTGGATCATTATATTCATCCTCTCTCTCTTCATTTTTTCTTGTTGCATGAACTTGTTCTTACTGTAAAGAAGTGTTATCAGTGCATACCTTCTTTCTTTAGTACTTACAAATGCTTCCTCAAACTTATTTAAATCATTTTTTGAGGCTGACATGGTGATCTCAATATCATTTATCACAATGGTTTCATCTGAATCCTTGACTATATCAGAGGGTGATGTAACTTTGGGCATTGAATCATGTGGACCTGTCATAGGTACATTAAGAATCTCTGGTTCTTTGTCTTGTTTGGAAGGAACTCGAGTCACTTTACACTGCTTTATGATGTAGCCTTTAATGAAATTTGTGACATACTAGGTTTGCTCCTGTCCAGGTAAAGATTAGAAACTTTACCAATAATGTGGAAGTATAGGTAGATAATCAAAGAGCCAAATCTGAATATTTTTCTTTTGTCATGCTTGATAGCTCTAATGTTCTCAATCAGTTGTGCGCGCAATATCTCACAGAGATTATATTGTGTGTTATCTCTTGCCATCCTTATTGCTGCCAGAAGAGTAGTTGTGGACACACTATTCAGTTTGCTTGTGTGCTGGAACTTGTAACCAAGTATCATGGTGAGGAGTTTGATGTCTTCTTCCACAATGGGATCAACGGTCATCCCGCGCCTATCACTTCTAGATAAGCAAGCCTGCTCAACCTGTTTGTTTACATCCTTTCCAGTAGGAAGAACGGGTCCAACCTTGGAGAGTCCAGCCATCTCATGAATGAGGTCAGCAATAATGCAGACAGTAACTTCACCAATCCAATATAGATCATCTTGTATCCTACCAAGTAGAATTTTAACCCATTCTGGTTCATAAAACTCATGCGCATTTGTATACTCAAAGATAGGGTTATCAATGAGATGCGCGTATTCATCCTTGAATGAATAATCTGGTTTCATCATTGATGCCATGAGTGTGGTTATTCTATTGTTGCCAATAGACTCCTTCTTATAGTAAATGTAAGCTCGTATGTCTTCTACATGCACGACTCCTAGCGGAGTCTTGGAGAATGCCCCTTCTACATCATCTTGCACAGACTTGAATGGATGCTTCTTAAATACATATCTATTTTTCTCAGAGATGTCAAACACTATAGGAGTAGCCATTACTTACTTGTAACTTGCTTAAGTAGGGTTTCATGAGATTTTGAAATGACGCATCCGCTAGGGTTCCGTTTCAACTTCGATTTGTCTTGCTAACCAACCAACGGTTTATCCTTCAACACTTCGATTATAACTGTTGTTGCGCTCTCTGAATGCTCAATCTTGAATGCAAAGTGAGGATAAAAGATCTTTTATTGACTTATATAAAAGGTTATTGCATTTAATGCTTGTTTTTGTAACGCGGTTTACATTGACAATTTCAATCTTTGCTTCAGTCAAAGTTCAATCTATGTGTCTATGCATACTTCCTCATTTTGTCATCAGTTACATGAATCCATAGGCACATACTCAGAGGTGAGTATACCAGCCACGTAGGGGTTTAGAGATAGAATAGCTCCCCCTAAGACCAAGAAGGTCAACTTAACCAGAAGTAGAAGGTGCGTCCACTAAGGATGCATCTACTACTTTGGTCTCCTCATTATCTTTCTTTACTTCAACCCATATTTTGACTGAATCTTTTGTAGCTTTTACAAACTTGACTTCACCAGATTCTTCAAATAGTGATTCTTTAGGCTTTTCTTGTTTTTGAGTTCATGACCTGCAAAACCTTGAGATATGTCCTGCTTTGTTACATGAGTGACAAATGATTGGAGGTCTATTGATATTGTTTATCATGCTGCACTGCTTGGTTGTGTGTCCATTATAATTACATATCTGACATGCAATGTTATGATATTTTCTCTGAGGTTGATTTCTCTAATTGTATTGATTCAGATTTCTTGGTTCTGTTGTGATTGATTTCTTTGACTTGTTCTGCAATGAATAGCCCTATGACCAAATTTATTACAGGAATAAAAATACCCATTGAAAGGTCTTACCTCTTTACAATCTCTTGCCAAGTGTCCATGCTTGTTACAAGCATAACAAGTTTGGTTAATTAGCTTGTGTTCATCTTTAGGAGGTTGTGTATTGCCCTCTGCAAGATTCTCAATTTTCTTTGCTTCCGTGGATTCTTCTTGTGCTTTATTTCTTTCTTGCATTGCATTGATTTCAATTTGAGCTACATTGTATCCAACACCGGTAGTATCACCTTTTAGCTTTTGTGCATAAAGTTGTGATTGAATTAGATCATAACTTGTGTGTAATTTCTCAATTTTATCTTTTGCTTCTGTTAATTTAGATTCAATCTTTTTCTTGATGTTTTCCAACTCCAAGATCTTCATATTTGCTTGCATAAGTTCATCATCTAATTGTTTACTTTCTTTGGTCTTTTCTTCAATAGCAGTTAGACTATCAGTAAGTTGTTCATTCAAATCTTCAATCTTGTCCTTCAGAGACATGTTTTATTCATTCAACTTTTTGACCATTTTTCCCAAATCATTTGTAGAGCAACCTTTCAGATCTTTCCTTAATTTTTTGATAAGCATTTGGGAGCCATCAACTTTTAGTTTAAGTTCTTCATTTTCTTTTTCAGATCTGTCAAGATCATCAAGGGCTGCTTCAAGATTCTTTTTCAGATGTTTCTCTACTGCTAAATCCATGATCTCCTCAAATGGTTAAACTTTCTTTCAGAGGATCAGAGCTTTGATACCAATTGTTAGAAACACTAAGAGGGGGGGGGGGTGGTGAATCAGTGTTTGTCTATATATCTTTATTTCATAAATCTGAAACTTAAATCAAATATATAACAATTGAAGCATAACACAATAACACATAACACAAGATATGATTACGTGGAAACCTTGATCAGAGGAAAACCCCAATGTGAATTAGTACCCACAAATGATTGTACTAGTCTAATGAACTTGTTAGAGTTCATTTGCCCTGTTAGGAGCAGTCTTTACAAAGTACATTGACCCTGTTAGGAGTCTTTACAAAACCCTGTTAAAGGTGGTTGGCTCATTGCTAAATAAGATGAAGGCTACAACCTTCAGATAATATATATACACTATATCAAAGAGATGAACTGTTGCTCTGACACTGTTGTCTGATCTGTTCTGTTTATGCTCTGATGCTTTAATCTCTTGAAGACTTCTACTTCATACTGATTTGCTTATATTTCTCTTCTAAATATCTTCTCTGCTTATTTTCCATTCACACACTTAATACAAAAGTGCATGTCTAGTATATATACATGCCTGAATAGATGCGACAAAAAATAAGACCTTAGTCGGCCCAAAAACAACATACACAATGCTTCCAAACAAATTGGCTTAAGCGTGTTTACATGAGTGTTAAAGACATATTTACAAACATATTACAATAGGAGCATGGCCATTACAAAATAAAATATTATACGCTAATCCAAAATCTGAAGTCAGCTTCATACTCTATTTTCTGAACTGCGAGTGGCACTTTAACCTGTTGTAACTTCTCCGTACTGTCATACCGTACCATGCGTGTATAACTTCTAAGCTTAATAACATATCAGCAAGATTAAATATAAAGGTGCATAGTCTGAATCGATCATACGCACGTGTGCTGGTGCTCTGATCAACTGCATATCTCAGTATTGCTCTGTTTTCTATACTGAGCCAATTTTGATCTTCAAAGTTTATTGTCAAAACTTCATATGACTTGGTTGCCATAATGACAACACAAAATAAGTCATATACACACTGAGTGTCAACTTTCCAACACCAAATAGATGGACCCCCTGGAAGGTGCCACCCTCGTAGAGCTAATGCAAAAATTGGGTGAAAAGATGAAGCATTTTCGGACACTGGCCTTTGTAGTTGAGAAAGTAGTGGCATATGGTCTCTCAAAAGAACCAATGGTATCAGTGACCCCTCCTTGCATAGACCTCAACATGTGTTCCCTAGAAGTGCAAGTACATGCCCCTCCAGAACCAACAAAGAGGGTCATCCTCTCACCCAATAATAAGACGAACAAATTTGGATGAGGACAATGAGTGTATGCTGACAGATGATGAAGTCCCGCACATCCACTTGTGCGTGTAGATATTCAGAGTGTGACGAACCTCAACACTAGAAAACACAACTCTCATAGACTTTCCACAATTAGTCCCCTTCCTGGAGACACGGGCTCCTCTTACATAGCAATAAGCCCCACCAAAGGAGGAGCCTATTCTAGAGAAAGTGTGGGAAAATGAAGGCCTCGGGTCCAAGGAGGCTGAGGATATTAATATGCTGCTCAATTTGAAATATCAGGATGCCCTCCTGCAAGCCAGCCACAAAAGTATAAAAGTGGATCCAAGAGGAGGATAGGAAAAATGAAGAAGCATGCCTCCATAATGAGGTACTAGTGAGGGAATATGAAACCCGAGTCTAGGCAGAGAGGGATTCTCTCTGCGAGATTGAAGAAAAAGAGTGAGTAGAGGCATAAAATGCATGCCTCCTTGATGAAGAAAATAATCAAGAGGCACTCTGTAAAGCATATGAGGAGATTGCAAAAAAATAAAAGCAAGAGGAACTCTACTAGAAATGTGTAGATGCGACAGAGAAATGGAGACAAGACGAGCTCTAAAAACAATAGGAGGAGGAAGAACAAAATAGAAAGGAGGAATAGGCCAAGGTACAAACAAAAATGGGCCCTACGGGAGAAACCATAATCTCCCCCCATCAAACAAACTGATGCATCTTCCGCAACAATCCCCTCCTCTACAACAATAAGCGTCAGAGGTCCCCAAGAGTCCCCCTCCTAGGCATACAAAAGTACAAGGTGGAATAATATCCACTTCATAGGGAAAGACTCAAATAGAGCTCAACACCCCAATCCCACCAGAATGGTTGGCAATTGGGTTGAAAATGAAGTAGCGAATAGAGTATTAGAAAGTATCGCTCCAAGAAGTCATGGTCGAGCTCATGCTTTTACGCAAGGTGAAAAAGGAAAAATTCTTGTTCACTACCAATAATAATGCCTAAGGTGAGATGATGATAGAGGTTTCCATGGCACCTCCAGACAAGGATTAGGTGGAGGTAACTCCCAGAGACTGATGGTCGAACCAAATAAAATTGGAAAAATAGACCAAATGGGGGGGACTCGACAACCTCGATGATGCCACTAGCACGGTGTGGGAGAGGTTCGAGAAATTAATAGGAACTAAGGGATAAGGTATCCTAATATGAGGAATTTTCATGTGAGTTAATTGTTCCTCTCTCCTCACACAACCCTAGTGCATGCGCCCCGATATTCATACCATCAGAAGAGATGGATTCTTTGCAAGCACTGATGAGAAAATTTTCTCCACCATCATTGATCAGTGGATCTCTAAGAAAGTGGAAAAGATTTGGGGTTTCCTCTGAGAGTCTCTTGTACATTATTTTGAGAAAATAAAAATCCAGGACGACATCCACGCGGATGTAATTAAATGGGAAATTGATATAGAAAAATATAAAGGACAGATAGAAAGCCTAAAGAAAGTATGCACGCTCAATAGAGATAATATTAATCGCAGTAGACATACTTGGAAACAAGGACAAAGATTTTATGGATAAGCCTAGGCTAAAAGTAAATATTATAGAGCTTTCACAAAAGATCATCACGAAGCACCCTCGATTGGTGTAGAGATAGGCCGTGACATTTAAATTGTTTAAATAATGCATGTGATAGGTTCCAACCTAGATAATGTTTAGATTTGATTATTTCCATGTACCATGCTCGAAAGGCCGCCATAAAGATAAAAGATCATGTAGACTAAGAAAAATAAGCATTATAGGAGGCCATACTTTGGATACAGTACGTTGGTAGCCTGAATGAGGAGTTTGCGGAAGCATGTATAAGAAATTATGAGGTATACATGTTATCGGCACTGGCTATGGGGGAGGCAAAATGCACCACCTTTCCCTCGTGCCCGTCCAATCTAATTAGTACTGCTCTCTGTCCCCAACAGTCCCTGTGCAATCAAACTTGCCTCGACTTTCGTGGATGGAAACGAGAATGGGAACAGATACGTTTTAAAATTATTAGATGAGCAATTTTTTTTAATTATATATAAAAGGGTTACAAACTTTTTAAATAGGATAGTTTTGGTATTTTTTTTTAATTTTTTTGTTTTGTTGAGTAAAGGAAATATAAAATATAGATATAGCATTTATTTATTTATTTTGGGAACAAATGACTATTTTAATTTTATGTATAATATAAATTTAATAATCGATAATACTAGCCATCATATCTTAGTGTGTGATGGGTACGCCGAAGATATATTGAAGATCAATTTGAAAAAAAGTGGTTTATTTGCTGTATAAATTTGTGTAGGTCCTAAGTCTAATAATTAGGCTATTTAACAAATGATCCAAATCAACTATACATCCATTTAAAAGCATCCAAACATGTCTTAAGAAAAACCTTTGAATCAAGGAGGTACTTAGATTGTTAGGTTTTGACTCCATTGTCAATAGTTTAATACTATATTTGCAATACAGAGGGGGAATACATGGAGATAAGGATAGGGGAGAGAAAGAGAGAGAGGATAGAGGGCTATATAGAGAGTGAAGAAAATAAATATAGAGAGGGGAAGATAGGGATAAATAGAAGTAGAGGTACAAGAAGATAAATGAATTCTACAAACTTTTAATGTTTATTTGTAAATTAATAAAAAGATAAACAATTAAACATCAAAATTCAATAAAAATTAAAATAAATTGAATGCAAAGCAAAATATATCAAAATATAGAAATTATTCTTTATTTTTTATCAAATAAATAATGAATTTATTAATTTAATGAATAATTTAATAAAGAAATACAAATAATATTTTACTTAAAATATTAGTAAAATACAT
>MU225567.1:4804122-4832138 GCA_018584345.1 Thuja plicata
ATGGAAATACTGCCACAAAAGAATATCAGACAAATGAGAGGACTTCAAGGCCGACTACAGTCTATTCGACATTTTATCTCTCAACTGGCGGACCAGTCACAACCATTCACCAAGACTCTACACAAAGGTGTGACTTACCAATGGAATAAGGAATGTGATGAAGGGTTCACACAAATCAAACAGTATCTTGCAAACCTGCCAATCTTGATGCCTCCTATCCATGGGAAGCCACTTATACTGTATATCTGTGGTACAGATGCATCATTGGGTATCCTATTGGCTTAAGAAGATCAGCACATGAAAGAAAGGGATATCTATTACATTAGTAGAACTCTAGTCTCATATGAAATGAAATATTCTGCTATAGAGAAGGCTTGCCTTGCAGTGGTGTTTGCTTCACAAAAATTGCGGCACTATATGCTAGCTCATACTACACGTTTAATTGCTAAAATTGACCCTCTGAAATATTTACTCAGTAAAGCTACTCTCACAGGTAGACTAGCTAAATGGGTCATGCTTCTCAGTGAATTTGATATTGAATATGTGGAAAGAAAAGCCATTAAGGGCCAAGCAATAGCAGATCAGTTGGCAGAAGCACCTCTAGTTTATCATCAACTGTTGCACATTGAATTTCCTGATGAGTCCATATTACTTCTTACACATCGATCATGGACTATGTTTTTTGATGGTTCATTTACCCAACAGGGGTCAGGTGTTGGGATACTGTTCATTACACCTCAAAGGTACTCTTTACCAAAAGCATATAAGATGTTGTTTCCTTTTACAAACAACATTGCTGAGTACGAAGCCCTAATCAATGGTAAGAAGATCGCCCTTGAGTGGCGAGTAGATGAAGTCAATGTTCTTGGAGATTCACAGTTAGTCATCAATCAAGTAAATGATATCTATCAGACAAGGGACGACAAGTTGGTGCCTTATAAATGGTTGGTTGATGACCTCAAAAACTATTTTACTCATATCACATTTCAACAAGTTCCAAGGGCAGATAATAAAGTAGCAGATGCCATGGCTACTCTTGCCTCCATGTTACAGATGCCAGAAAATGATTTTTGACATGAATTCCTAGTGGAGACGTTACACCACCCAGCCTATGATTCCCCTGATTCCCGGATGATTTGTTCTATTATTGGAAATGACTCATCTCGCTACCATCATATCTTTTCCTACCTTCGTGACCAGATTGTTCTGGACACTTACACTCGGAATGAAAAATGTCACTTAATCTGCAGTGCTTCACGGTTCGTCATCATTGCTAATGACTTGTATAGACGTGGTCTAGACGGCACCCTCCTTAGGTGTTTAGAACCCGATGAGTCCAAATGAGCGTTAGTAGAGGTGCTTGAAGGCATCTGTGGGTCCCACTCTAACAGCTTGACATTGGCCCGTAAACTTATTAGAGCTGGTTACTATTGGCCAGATATGGAAAAAGAAGCTACACAATTTGCTAAGTCTTGCAAACAATGTCAACTACATGGTAATCTGATTCACGCTCCAGCTAATGAGCTTATTCTATTCATTACTTTCTGGCCATTTTAACAATGGGCCTTTGACTTGGTGGGTCAGATTTACCCCTCATTGTCAAATGGACATAAGTTCATAATCACAGCTACAGACTATTTTACTAAGTGGGTGGAGGTAGTCCCTCTCACCATTGCCAATGACAAATTAGTAGCTATGTACATTCTCAACTACATCATCTGCAGGCATGGTGTACCCTCAGCAATAATCACTGATAATGGGGGACAATTCAAAAACAAGGATTTGATAGAGCTATGCTCTAAGTTTAAAATTACTTAGCATTGGTCTTCCATCTATTATCCTCAGGGTAATGGACAGGCGGAAGCATCCAACAAGACAATCCTTAAAATCCTGCATCGCACAGTGCATAAATTTGGATGAGATTGGCATCTCTGGATCAATCTAGCTCTTTGGGCATATAGGACAAGCATACGAACACCAACAAGGGCTACTCCCTATGCTTTGGTTTATGGAGCAGATGCTGTGTTACCAATTGAGGTTGAGATTCCTTCTTTGCGAGTCTCTCTGAAAGGCCTCATTACTGATGAAGATAATAGAATATCTCAGCTACAAGAGCTAGAACTACTTGATGAACGTCAACAAGTGGCATTCGATCACCTTAGAGCATACCAGAAAAGGATGTCCAAGAGCTATAACAAGAAGGTTAGACCAAGGGATTTCCAAGCAGGTGACCTCGTTCTGAGGGAGAACCCTAAGAATCAACAACATCGAATCCAGAAAGGGAAGTTTGAACCAAATTGGCTTGTTTCGTATGTTGTCACTGTAGTGTTTGGGTCTGGTACCTATCAACTTTCTACTACTGAAGGAGAACAACTCAAAGAGCCCATCAACGCTCTTCATCTGAAGTGGTTCTACAGCTGAGACATCTTCAGTATGCTCATGTATATAGTAAAGTCCTGAAAAAATCCTAAAAATCTGAAAATGTCTTGAAAAAATGATCATCTTAGTGAAAACCTAGCGATAGGCGCTTTGATGTATCTCTAAAAAAATCATAAATTCCAAAAATACAAAAAAAATTAAAAAATTGAAAAATACAAAAAAAAAGAGAAAAAGTGTCATTGATGAAAACCTGGCAAACAAGCGTCATGGTAGCAAAAAAAAAATTTATGCCAAGAAGGTGAAAACCTGGTAAACAGGTGCCTCTTATTCCACAATGCTATATCTATCGCAACACCACTTGGATTTATGTATTTGCTTTCCTGCATTGCTGCTTTCAGTTCCCGTCAAGACACCATCTCACATGGATTAAAACTGGTCATACTCTCAGAACAACCCTCCTGATCTAGGGGGCACTATCCTATTATCTTTTAAGGATCTTCCTCACATCAGTCACCAGTGGTTCTCACTACGTCTGCCTACTAATGTATAGCTTATACCACGATCATTTCATTTGAGTATCTCTCTCGCATCAGTCACCAGTGGTTCTCACTGTGTCTGCCTACTGTCGGTATTCTATCGAGATTGCTCACATTTGTTACCGTTGGAGTTATACTCACATGCTCTATCTATCGATACCCAGTCTTGACGATTCTATGCTTTAGTTTGTACATATCTTTTGGTCACTTTTGTGACACTCTGGTTCCTTTGCGTACCCTCCTGACTTGTCATTAATTCGGCGCCATACGCTTGGGGGTAATCAAATCTTGTTTGTCCTCGCAACATACGTCAAGTCAGTCATCATTACTTGGGGGAATGGGCCCCCCATTTGATCACATCTTTGGTTTACACCCGAGTCAGTAATCTTGTCACTGCTACAGGACAACTCGCTACTGACACAAACTGGTGTTTTTTAACACCACCATAAATAGTGTTTTTTAACACTATCTTTGGACACATCTGTGTTTTTTAACATGCATCAGATACCTTAAATGTAAAAATCCATCGATAACAATCAAACAGAATGCACTCACAAGCACAACGGTGTTTTTTAACACCCTCTGAACATGAATATATTCAAAAACTTTGAAATTGGCTGAGCTATGCTTGAATTTTTCTTTGTATGTTGTCTATTCTCATGGATTTCATTGATATTTTCTTTGTCTACTGCTTGTTGGTGTAGTCCCGATGATCTGGCAATGTAAAATAAATAGGGTGTATGTGATAAGAGCTCCCGCAATAAGGTGGAATAGCCTCACATCCCTCGATCTTGTTTATTTGTACGCCATGGTGAGGTCAGTACTATCTCCTTGCTTGTTATTGCTCTGTTTGTTATTGTTTTGTTTGTTATTGATCTGTTTGTTTATGCATGATCACACACATGGTTATCTTGGCTTTGAATGCCTTGATATGGTGTACTCTTGCAACATTAACTAGAAACAATGTTCAGGTCATCTTGGCTTTTGTGCCTTGGTGCTTACGTTCGTTTCCTACATTTCATCTGATGAAGAGTCATATTCATATCCTTATGGTTGCATTGTGGTGCCAGTAAGGGTTGTATCGACTTTGATGTTCCAAAAAAATGCTCAATGATGATGATTTTATGATGGGTCTCACAACCATGTCCTAGAATTACACTTTGATATTGCATCTAGCATAGAATTGCATTTTCATATTGCATCTAGCATAGGATTGCGTTTTCATTCTAGACTTGCATTGTGGCAGCAATTCAGTGTTCTCTTCTTTGCATTCTCCTGGGTTCATACATAGGGGAGTTCTTCTTTAGAGTCTTGGTTTCATCGTGACTGACCAAGTGTTTGATCCTCGCTCTCTATCTTCAACTACATGCTCAACCCATTTTCGGGATCGAAATCAAAATCTGACACTTCTATAGAGCTCAAAATTGCATTTTAAAATTTTTGGGACCTACGCGATCGCACGCTTGTGCAGTCAACTTTTTGATGTCGCTTTCTTGTCAGAATCTTATCATATCATCATTTTCTAAAATCTTTGACTTTTTTCCCCAAAAGTCAACTCTAGTCAACTTTGGTCAAACTTGGTCAACCAGACCTTAAAATCACTTGAAATTGAATCTGAATCTTCTGAATTCTTCCATAATCTATTCTGAGTTCTTCTTGATCTTTGACTCAACATCTATTTGCGATTCTTCGCTCTCCATCATCATTATGGCGTGTCATCTTTCTATTTCGCTCCCGAGGGGGTAGGATGATTACATCATTGAATCTATTCTAATCAATCTGATCAGATTTTCAAAATTCCTCATTGTTAGGGGCATCTCATCACTTGGGGCATGTTCATTTTTTCATACCTCACAGTCAAAACTGGGTGCTCCATGACTTTTAATCAATAAGGGCATCTTTGTTCCTTACATCTTGTCATCTATTAGGTATTTGGGCATTCTAACCCAGATCCCTGAGAATCAAGCTTCATTCTGGAGATGATTCTCGAATTCTCAATCTATTAAGTATCTGAATAATCTAACTCAAATTCTTGAGGATCAAGCTTCATTCTGGAGATGATTCTCGAAAACTCATCTATTGGGAATTGGGGCAATCTAACCCTGACTCCTGATAATCAAGCTCCATTCTGGAGATGATTTTGAACCTCTATTTACTATCTTTTGGGATAGGTATAGGGGCAATCTAACCCTGACTCCTGAAGGTTAAGCCTCATTCTGGGGATAGCCTTGTGAAAGATGTCAATCTAACCTAGATATTGGGGGACTAAGCTTCATTCTGGAGATAGTCCTAAAATCTCTATTGATTATCTTGTTGGACACGTATCGGGGCAATCTAACCTTGACTCCTGAAGGTTGAGCCTCATTCTGGGGATGGCCTTGTGAAAGATATCAATCTATTTAGGTATTAGGGCATTCTAACCCGGATCCCTGAGGATCAAGCTTCGTTCTGAAGATGATTCTCAAAATCTTAATATGTTAGGTATCAGGGCATTCTAACCCAGATCCCTAGGGATCAAGATTTGTTCTGAAGATGACCCTTGAAAACTCTACTTGACCAACATCTTGGCAACCTAACCTAGACTTCGGAGAGTCAAGCTTTGTTCTGGAGATGGATCTGAAATCTTTGCATCATCAATTTTCAAATCTATTCTTCTGTGCTTTAGGCATCAGACTATTCTTTGAATCAATGCGTTGCTCGCACATCAATTCAAAGAGGGGCAAAATGTAACACCCCAAAATTGGCATCTTGCAACCCTAACCAATTTTGTTGCATTTGTTATTCTTTTGAATCATCAAAGTCCTATTGTACTAGGCAATTCTGAGTTTTTAACTGACTCTACTCGACCTAAGTGTCAAATGTAGAAAATCCTAAATCTGCATTAATCATACATCATGTTCAATTCCTAAATATCTATTGGCTAAATAAACCCTATGATTGAATTAATTTAATTAATAAAGTCCTAGCACTTTAATTAAATTAAATTCACCCTCTTTAGCTAAGACACATGAAAAAGGAATTAAATTATATTTAATTATTAAAT
Source organism: Thuja plicata (assembly GCA_018584345.1). Lineage (NCBI taxonomy): Eukaryota > Viridiplantae > Streptophyta > Pinopsida > Cupressales > Cupressaceae > Thuja > Thuja plicata. The sequence continues at coordinate 4,810,081 of MU225567.1, forward strand.
AAATATCCTCATTTCAATAATTGAATTTAATTATTCAGATAATTGAGAAAAAGCAATTATGAGGTCATATTTATTTAATTAATTGGATATTCTCTCAAAAATCTTTCTTCTGTTTAGAATTGGAAACTTCTCTTTAATTATGCTTTAAAAAGAGAGAAAATAATTAAAATCAAATAAAACAATTAAATCAAAGAAAGAAAACAGTTAAAGATGAGAGAAAAAAAATTATTGTATTCTTTTAAATAAAGCTTTATATTCTGAACCAGCTTTTCTATCTGTTTTATTTCAAAGAGGAAAGTTTCTATTTTGATCATCTTTGAGTCTATAAAAGAACTCTCATTCTTCATTCAAAACCACTCATATCCCCACTCATTTTTATGCATTGTTAGAATACTGAATTATTGTCATATTTCTTGATATCTCATATAGAATAATTTCATTATTGCAATAAGATAGTTTCAATTTCTATAATAATTGCATTGAAAATCATGTCTTAGATTATCTTACATCTTTCATTTCTTAGAATAATCTTGCATTGTATTGCATTCATGGAGATAAATCCTTCGTTCCTAGATTGGTCCATGGTTGTGGGACTCTCGTCCTGAGAGCAATTTTGAAAACCCCATCTGGATAGAAGAAAACAAGTCAAATCATGCAGGCAGGCAGGATGAATAATCTCATATTCAGTCTTGTGTGTACCTGGTGAAGAAGGACTATGTTGAAGTGTATGGTGAGTTAACAAGGCCAAATTTACCACATACACCAACAATGATCCTGTCCTTTACTCTATCCCAACTGATAGGAGTGCGACATTTCCACCCATATAGTGCCTCAAACGGTGCCATTCCTAATGAAGCATGGTAAGAGTTGTTGTAGGCAAACTCTACCAATGGAAGATACTCTTCCCACTTGTATTGTTGATTCATGCAATACATTTGAAGTAAATCCTCTATAACCTGATTTACTCTCTCAGTTTTCCCATCAGTTTGAGGATGATAGGTTGTGCTAAAGTTTAGCTGTGTACCCAAGGAAGCTTTCAAGGTTGTCCAAAATCTTGATGTCATTCGTGTATCTCTGTCAGAAATAATGGTCTTTGGTACACCATGCAGTCTAAAAATCTCCTGAATAAACTTCTTGGCCAAAGCCAAGGATCCATCTCTCAAACTCCCTGGAATAAAATGAGCTACCTTGGTTAGTTTGTCAACTACTTCCAAGATTACATCATGCCTGCATCGTGTCATGTGTAAACCTTGGATAAAATCCATACTGATGACTTGTCATTTGTATTTTGGTATATCATGAGGATATAAAAGTCCTACTGAGTGAACATGGTTAGCCTTGACTCACTGCATTCCAAACACTGGGCTACAAAATCTATCACAATGCTTAAGCCCTGGCCAAAAAAATAGTGGCCTCATATCGGTAATCATCTTGTTTACCCCTGGATGTCCTGCAAATGGAGTGTAATGCATCTCCTCAAGCACTACCTTCCTCAACCCTGCCTGGTCGGGAATATACATCCTGTTTTGGTATCTCATAATACCATCATCCTCAAAAGAGTATCCATCAAAACGGTAATCCGATGGATCAATGTGCAAGGTTGAATTGACCATCTCATAATGATCATCTCCTGAAAGCTCCTGGAACATGTGATCCCTCAACTGTGTCCTAGAAGTAGAGATGGCTGCAATATGTCTTCTCCTACTAAGAGCATCTGCCACTCTATTCTCCTTTCGCTTAATGTACTCAATGCCAAAATCATACTCACTCAGAAAATCTAACCAATGTCTCTGCCTCACATTGAGATTAGGCTGTGTGAAGATATACCTAAGTCCCATGTGATCCATTTTCAAGCCAAATAGATTACCCAAAAGGTAATGTTTCCACATCACTAAAGCATGCATAATTGCTGCCAATTCCAAGTCATGAGGTGCATAGTTAACCTCATACTATTTCAGCTTCCGTGACTCATAATCCACTACCTTACCCTCCTGCATAAGCACACCTCCAAGACCCTCACATGAAGCATCTGTAATCACTGTGAAATGCCCATTTGGATATGGTATAATCAAGATAGGAGCAGATGTGAGTTTCTGTTTCAACAACTAGAAGGATCCCTCACATACATTAGTCCACTCGTACCTAATCCCTTTCCTCTGAAGGGATGTAATAGGTGCTGCAATCTTGGAGAATCCCTCCACAAACTTCCTGTAATAAACTGCGAGTCCTATGAAGCTTCTAACTTCACTCACATTCTGCGGAGCTGATCACTCAAGTATGGCTTTAATCTTTGCTGGATCTACTGTAATTCCATCTGCAGAGATGATGTGACCCAAGTAATGAATCTCCTTTTGATAGAAAGAATACATAGATAGCTTCCCATAAAGCTTCTTATCTCTAAGTCGTTGTAAAACTATTCGTAAGTGTTCCTCATGCTCCTCCATGGTCTTGGAGTAAATCAAGATGTCATCAATGAAAATCTCAACAAACTTATCTAGACAATCTCTGAATACACTGTTCATTAAGTTCATAAATGTTGTAGGTGCATTAGTCAATCCAAAAGGTAAGAAAACAAACTCATAATACCCGTACCTTGTCCTGAAAGTTGTTTTGGATATGTCCTCTTTGATTCAGAGTTGATGATATCTGAATCTCAAATCAATCTTAGAGAATATAGTTTCTCCCTTCATCTGATCGAATAGTTCATCTATTCGTGGAAGCGGATACCTGTTCTTAATAGTCACCTTGTTAAGCATTCTATAATCTATACATAACCTCAAGGTACCATCTTTCTTCTTCACGAAGATAACTGGAGCTCCCCATGGTGACACACTAGGGAGAACCAACCCTTTATCCAAGAGTTCCATCAACTGAATCTTCAACTCATACATTTCAGTGGTGGTCATACGATAAGGAGCCTTGGATTGAGGCTCGGTTCTAGGCATTACATCAATAGAGAAATCAAATTCCCTCTTCGGAGGTAACTTCGGTAAATCCTCTGGAAACACATCCTGGAACTCTTGCAAGATAGGATAGTCCTCTAAACTAGGAGGAGTGTCAAGATCTTTGACATATGCTACATACATCATGCACCCCTTCCTCTTTGCCTTCGTCAATTGCAGGGCAGAAATCTGCCTAAGCTCAAAGGGTCTTTTCTCACCCAAAAGTACCATTGGTATACCTGAACCATCAAGACATTCAACTGACTTGTCCTTACAGTTTACTAATGCCTTATGTTCAGTTAGCCAATTAATGCCCAAAATGACATCATAGGAACCTAATGGGGCTAGATAAAGTTTTACTTGCGTTTGAAAGTTTGGAAGTTCTATCTCACTGCAAGCCAAACATTGCTCAACCTTACGCTCTGCCCTATTTCCATATTATACCATCCATGGTTCAGACATATATCCAGGTCTGACAGATAAATGAGAAACAACTCTAGGATCTATAAAACATTCAATAGCTCCAGTATCAATCAAAATGGAAACATTTTGGCCAAAGCAATTGGATTGGGGTAGCCTGAAAATCTGCCTGTCTACGATCAATTGCTGTATGAATTTGATGCTGAGTCTGGGGATCCTTCCCATCTCCATGATCTGTATGCGGAGGGAATGAACTGACATAATGGTCACCACCACAAGTGAAGCAACCACCCACTGGTCCTTTCCTACCCTCAAATCTATTCATCCTGTTATCATTCCTGTTATTGCCTCTATTATGATACTGAGCCTCATGGTTGTTGGTATTCCTACATGTATTCCCTCTACCTTTACCTCTCATATTCTGAACCTGCTATCATCTAGAATCCCTAGGTCGATTGTCCTGGAATTTCCTCTTAAATCCTTGAGAGGTATTTTTTCTCTGATTACTCTTTACTGAAGAACCTGCTGTAGTTTCTGCTCTTGCCTCAAAGCCTTCTTGAAAGCAAAGTCCATAGTTTCAGGCTCATGCATGTCAACTTCAGATCCAATCCCAGGACGTAACCCAAGAATAAATTTCTAGGTTTTAAACCGCTCATCCTGCTGGTACTGTGGCACATACTTGATCAAATGGAAAAACCTCTCATGATACTAGGTAACAGACAAAACCCCCTGAATCAGGTTCTGGAACTCAACTACTTTCCGGTCATAATATAGCTGTGGTAACCACCTCTTACAAAAAAGAATAAGAAAATCATCCCAAGAGATCTCTCCCAGCTGCATCCTCTTTTCTGCCATTTCATTATTCCACCATGTACCAGCTTCCCCAGTCAACTGAAAAGCACCCCACATTGCTCTAGATTTTCTAGAAAGATTGCGAACGTGGAAATAATTTTCCATGGATACAATCCATGCCTCAGCCTCGTCACTAATAGTCTTACCATTGAAGGTAGGAGGCACGACCTTCTTGAGGTCCTTGCTCAGTTCCTTTGCTATTCTTTCCCTATTATTGGTTGCAGCCCTATGATCAGCATTACCTTTCATCTGTTCCTCATTCCTCCTATCCTCTTCTTGTTTCCACTGAGCCTCAAGCCTCAGATCTTCTTCCTATTTATGCTGAGCCTCAAGTCTCAGATCTTCGTCCCTCTTCCTTCTCTCCTCATCACCTGGTCTAGCTCTTAGATCCTGCTCAAGATTATCCATACGTTCTCCTTGTTGCTGCAAGAGATTACCTTGTTGGGTTAAGAGAGCCAAAATCTGATCAAGTCTTTGGTTAGATTCACCATTCTGATCATTGCTAGAGCTATCCCGTTTACTATTCCTGGTATCCATGGTGTCAAATTATCCCCTACACCAAGCATAAGTACACAACTTAGCAATAGAAGACCCAGGTCCCAATATTTAAATACAGCTCTGATACCACATGTAAAGACCAATTTTTCCCATAAAAGACACATAAGCTAAACATGCTAAAATTTCTCCTATGTCGACTCCATAGTCATAGTCGGTCAATGATAAAGACTAATCGACCAAAAATTTCAAGTAAATCAAGTAATCATGAACATAAAATTCCTATTTTCCATATATTCATTTTGACATTTCATAAAGATAATACAATCAAGAGTAAGCGACCATACTGTCGAGTTATAATAATTCCATGAAAGAATAATTACAATGTTCAATATATCAGGATGTCGACCATCTATGTCGAATACCTTACATCATAAAGGAAAGATAAATACAAATACATCAAGTACAAGACCATAAGGCCATAAAATATAGTATCATAAATGTCATCGGACCACTGTCCATCTGCATGCTCCAGTCTCCTAAGACATTGAACTCCTGTTCAAATACAAATCTCGATATGAGAGTATGGTTAAGGGGCTTAATCCACCCAACCACGGAGTGGTTAGCTCCCCCGGGGCTCATCGTGAAATGAAGAGCGCACCAACTCTGCCCAAGAAGTCTATCTCTCGGCACTGATGGATCAGAAGGAATCTGGTGTGTCTGTGATTTCTAACTACTTTCCACAAGTTTCTAAATAGATTCTATTCACAGATTCAGGAGGATGAAACATAACCATACACATTTAAGCAAACATGTGTTACCAAGCTTTGGCCAAAACACTTTTAAAACTAGATTTCTACTAGCAGGTAATGCAAAATAAAATTACCCTTTCCTGGGATTCCACATCCTACACCTTCCTTTACATTTAAATTTTTTTTTACTATAAATCATAATACAACACTTGCAAGCAGGGATTCAACACATAATTTAATTTCAAATCCAAGTGTACTAGAGTTTTCTTTAAGAGGACTAAAATCAACAGTTCTAGATAAAAAAACAATTCACCAAGCCTCTTTTATGTAAAGTATCCAGTTTTGTAAAGAGTTTTCTATGTTCAGATTTTCTAAAGTTTAAAATTCTGCTACTGTAGTTTCAAATTTGGTTTTGATAAAATATCCCCAACAAGTTTTCCATATATCTTTTCTAAATCTCAAGTAAAATTTAGTTATTTTCAACAAAAAAAACTAACATGATGCTGGAATATTTTACAGAATGTACTATATGCACCAACATAAATAAAATGGTTGAGTTTTTGGTATAACAAAAAACTTTGTTTGCTATTTATTTCCTGAGGATAACTAAACTTAATAACTTATAATTCATGGAATTTGTTTTTAGAATGTTTTTCTTTTCTTTCTTATGCAGAGAGTTAACATCAAACCAAAAAAATATAGTATATATGTTAAAAAATGGGGTTTTCCAAAAAAAAAAATCTGAATAGCTGGAAGTGAATATTGCCTACAACAAATCGTACTCATTTGGACAATCACAGCAAATTGTATACATTTTGACAATCAGAGCAAACTATACACAGTATCATAATCAAGTCAATAGGATTTTTTTAAAGAAAATTTCAGTCTATGATGCAAATAAATGGGAACCTAGAGTATTTGATGTGTACTGAAGAATCTGATTGCCTCCAAGATTAAGATGGATCACCAAAGTCTCTGTCTAGCGCTGATTAAAAAAACCACTCTTTCTACATGCAGTGCGTAACCTCCACCCACAACCACTTCTTCCTTCCTGCGGCTTCCTACTCACTAGCGGCTTCCCTCCTTTGCTGCACACTCCTTTTTCCTCCTCAAAACTGCGGTATATTTTTTCTTCAACCACTTGCGTGCCCTTTTTCAAAAACTCCAATCTATATTTTTTTTCTCCCTTTCTCCTTAAATTGTGTGCTTATATTCTTATCATCTGCCTATTAACTGCACGTTTCCCTTAAAAGCCGTGTCCACTTGCATGGATGACATTTTCCTCCCTATTATATTCTCTCCTTCCAATCACGAGTCAAGGGGGAGGAGAAACCGTTCTCTTCCTATTCTCTATCTCCCTTTTCATTCGTTGTTAAAAACTGCCCCTTTCTTGCGCACTTTTCCTTGGTTTAACTGTCGTCCTTCTCCTCTCACTCCACCTATCCCCACATTCTTATAAAACTCCAATCTATTTAAAATTAGCGTCAGGCTTAACTGATTAACAATGACAACTAAGAAAATAATTAAAATTTCATTTATGTTGTTCCTAAAAAAATGGAACGATAAGGAACAGTTATGACATATTAGTTCCCTATAAATGTAACAATTTAGGCCTTTGTTAGTATATGCAAAATTGATTATTTTGAGATACTCTAAGCACAATAGAATAATTTTCTCAAGTTATTTTGATTTCCTTAAGTGTTACCTTGTGTTTCATGGTCCCTTGTAATTGTATGCATAAAACTAGCGATTGTTGAAAAAGTCAACAATGATCAATGCAAGAAGAATGAACTACTTTTCTACTATGAGCATGATTGTTTATCAATAAATGGTATCTTGTTCACTTCATGTTGTCCTTTACCCAAAAATGTTTTAACTTCTTTGTGTTAAGCGCGTACTTGACAGATGTAATGTGGAATGAATCTCTCTTCCTTAATATATGTTGATTGATGATCATGTATATGGTAAATGTGTTGTGTTCTTCTTGGATTAGTTGATGATTTGTTGCGATGAAGAGATTATAATATAGTTTTAGTTTATTTTTCTAACCTTGACCTATCTTTTGATGTTTGTTTGTGATCTATTCCAAGTCTCATTGTCATGATTTACAAGATTGAACCTTTTAACAAGCGGGCACCTTGAAAAAATAGTTGCATGTCCAACTTAGCTATCCAACACCATCATGACTTGACATCTAGGTGATTTGGAGGTTAGGATTAACCCCACTTCCTCTCCTCTTTCAGATGAATTTGGCTGGCAACACCCGACTCATCTCCCTATTGATCCATGCACAAAAGCCTTGAAAACACTTTGTTCTTTCAATCATCAAATATATCTAATATTATACAATGTCATATTTGATATACTTCGTTATATATGAAATTATGCAATTAGTGAATAGCTATATTCAATTTGATAATGTTTGATAAATTGAGAAATTATTCAATACCATAATTGCATATCTAATAAAACTTCATATGGTTCCCATTATATCCCTACTATAAAACCTCCCCTTTCTTCTTTATTTTCCTTCCCCTTAGTGGGAAAGTAACGATGGTACTAATAATTCCTTCAATTTATCGGGCACGACATGTGGAGAAAGCATCGGTAGGGACCAGAGAAGAGAAGGGTATTCGACCCTCCCAAGGTTGAGTTTAGAAGCGATTGGTAGTAAGCCTAATGTGGATGACCAAGAAATATAAATTTGTTTCTCTTTTCCTACATTAACATTGATTCAAAAGATTATGGAGATGCATGAATCTCTAGCCCTTTTTTCGAGAGTTGGTTTGGGCATCACCATGGAACTTAGGGAGAGAGCTCTCTCCTCGGGATATAAGTGTTTTCTCCTAAACCAAATTTCTCCAATATCTTTTTCTAGAACTCAAGAGAAGGTTCAGAGAAATTCCCTAAAAGAAGAGAATGTTCCATGGTGCATTTATAATTTACTTTTAGGGCTTCGAAGAGCTTCAGAGTCCTTGACATAACATACATAATGCATCCAAATACTAAAACAAAAGAACACACTAGGACACTCCCAGATTGATCATTGAAGTGTAAATGAATCCATAACGGGTAAATATCCTATGGATTCATCCTACCTACTTCAATAGGAATCCCTAAAATTAAAGGTATTCATCCTACTTACTTAAGGTTGATGCTCTGGAGGAAATCTGTCAACCTACAAGATGCATTGCGATTGATCTTTACAAATACTCCATTTGCAGGAGGTTGGGGTTTTGTGTGACACATTTTAAATTGTTTGAAGGGCATCAAATTCAAAAAAACAAGAATAAAAGAGAATTCAAATATCAGGGCAATAAAGAGACTCAACTATGCTCAGATTAGCTCCATACCTCGAGAAACAACATTTAGATCTTAATTGAATGTATGAAAAGAAAAAATGGGAGCTATATATGATTGTTGCAATGCAGACTGTCTTGAATAGGGAAATTTTGAAACCCTATAAAATATCAATTACCCAACACTCCCAAAATCAAATCCTACAAAAAATGACAAAAAAAAACCTGATTACACAACACTTCTCCTTTCTCGATCACAATTGTAACAAAACTCTACAACATTAAAATTAGAACATTATCCTCCAGTCCGTAACTCTATCTAAATATTGCAGGCATCCTATTATAGCTCATACCATTACCCTTATGCCCAAGAGAAAGAAAACTTACTTAGAACAACTTCATGATTTTCTATAAAATATTAAATCCATAGTTGAACGATATAATGAACTTTGGCACCTAGAAAAATTTAAGGAGGTTTTATCACATAGTATACTCTAACTAATTCAATTCCATTATACTAATATTTTGGGCAAATCTATGAATATAATTTCTTGAGCACATAAAATAATACCTGATGGAAGTTGGAAAATGGGTGGACACTAAAATGTGCAATGATCATTCATTTTTAACTGAGCCCGTCCTTCTCATTCTCAGGATGAAACAAAGAAAAATGCATTCATTCACGAGCTAATTAACACTATGAAAACAACCCAAAATACATTAGTAAGAAAGGGCCTCTGACCAACGTGATAAAAAAGAGAGGAAAATGTAAAACATATATGAGAACTGACATATCCTACACTGCAGAATCAATTGGAATGCTTGTAAATTAAAAAAAATACAAACACATATCGTGAAGAGTATGCTAACCCTCCTTCTAGAAGAGTTTCCTTTTGTGAAAAGATGAGAAACAAATGTCTATTATGGTGTAGTCACTTCGCTTAAACCAACATTTCCCCTTTTCGGTGCAGGTTTTTTTGCTAAATGCATGCCCAAAAAAATAAATTCCCACAATTCCTTTCTTTCGTCTTAATTATTAATGTAAGACTAAAATAGTTTTAATTTTAAATTTAAAATATCTAAAAGAATAATTCAAACATTTTAGACAAAATGTTAATTTAGTCTTAAAAAATGTCTTAAATTGCCCTTGTAGAAGTGACCAGACCTTGTAAATTGATCTCTAGGTGAAGTAATTGAAATCATTTATAGCCCTGGTTCTAAACCCCCTGATGTCCCAATGTATGTTGTATCAAGGATTGATAATTATAGTGACTCTGCTTGGGACCTAGGTGATCCCAAAAGTATTACAATAGTTCTTGTGTCTCTTGGCACCAGAAGGTAGATACCCTTGACAACGACACAGGTTATAACCATATATGAATCACAAGGCCTAATGTTAGAAAAAGTAGTGATTAATATTGGAAAAATGGAGAGGCGAGGGATAATATTCACAACCATATCTAGAGTCGAGTCATTTCGTAACTTTTGCATCCAACCTACATTTTCCTTTGAGAGGTTTTAAAAAATGCAAAACAATCCATATATAATTATGAGAAAAAAAGAGGAAGACCTCTCTCTCTCTCTCTCTCTCTCATAAATCAAGGCATTCGGCTCTTACCTACATCTCCACTGTATTTCTGCTAATCATTTGCAATACATCGATTTGACTTCTACACATTCCTCTTTTACATAAATCTACTCTAGGACATCACAATATCAACTTTAAGGGGAGGACCTTAAATCAAAACAATCAATCTTCCAAGGTACCAATGTTTATACATTGTCAAACACATTTTGATGGTCAATATTTATTTGTTTTGGGGGTTATGATCATTCTTTGCTAAGTTTGTTATGAATGCTGGCGTGCATTATTTCCTAATATTCCATTATTTGTTATTAACCCTCCAATATATTAACTATAGCATATCTTTTTATTAGTGTAACCATTGCACCTCATTTAAATACAAGCACTAGTATATATATTTTTAAAAGATGTATATACTAATTATTTATATTGTATTCATAGTCTCTTATACTATATCTTACACTAGAACATATAGACTAAAACATTAAAGTTTGAAAAAAATGTTGGCGGAGAGATGGCGATTAAAACGGGTGGTTAAATCATAATTTCGATGAGGGAAGGACAAAATTAAATCATAACTACCTGATTCACTATATCCCAAAATTATTTCTTAAATCGACAAATCCACATACACTTAAATTGCATCCTTTTGAATCCACACACATAAATCGACCCGTGGCTACACAACCAACTAAAACGTAACTTATATAAAGGAAGTTGAGAAAAAAAACTTAAGTGTCCCCTTGGTAAGATATGCATTTTAGTTTGCTTTTTAGACATATCTACTTGATTCCATTAAATAACAATGTTATAGACCAACCGTATTTTCTTGCAACAAATATAATATCTCACCAAATATGTTGATTTAAAATGAGCACAAAAATATAATATAAAACAACTAAACTAAAACATAAAAGAACGAAGATAATCAAGGATGCAAGACACAAATATTTATAGTGGTTCACCATAAATGGCTACATCCACTCTCAACAAGGAACACTCTTTATTATTCACCAATATCTAATACATGACTATGTACATGAATATATACAATCATGTTCAGCTAGAAGACGAAAGGTCATGTGACCGTTGGGCTTCACATTCCCAACAATCTCCCCCTTGAAGTCCAACCGACACAACATGCATAGTGAATCCCCTGTGTTTCCGTGTCTAAATTCACATTAGAATCATGCCCGTCAAAGTCTTGAGAATCGCCAAAATTTGTTCACAGACACTACGAATTAATATTTGCCAAAACATACTAGAGTAAAAAAACTCATCTCCTAATAATTTGCTCACAACATTCACATGGGCAAAACACACACTTCCATCACGTAATCCTACTCTTGGGCTCCCCCTTAAAAATATTATAAAGAACAGATCGGGATCCTTAGACACCAAAGGGTTTGTCAAATTGATCTCCATTTCAAAAGCCTTGTGCAGTTGCTTCACATAAGATAACACATTCACCAATAGCATCGAATCATTGCAGAGTTGATGCAACCTCTTCACCAAATTATAGCAGGAATATATGCTTTTGCAGGCCACACTTAAAATTGGACCGTTACTGACCTCTGCAACCGCTGCCACCTCTGCCATCTCTGCCATGTCTGCGACAAGATTCATTATACCTACTGCTTTAGCATTCTCTACCTGATCTTTGGCCGCATGGTGAGGAGTTACGGTGTCTGTAACTGCCATTATATTCATCTGCCCATGACATCCAACATTCTGATGAACGGTCCTCTGCACATAGATATCAACTCCTACAAGAAACTGTTCTCTGCACATATTGTATAGTTGTGTCACCGTTATCTACAGCGCTACCCCCTACTCGACGTCATCGCCGGTAGAGACAGTGCGACTATGCTACCAACGTCCATGTCCTCCTTTTTCAGTTGCGTCTCCTCCTCCTCCTCCTCTATACCTATCGCGGGACCCTCAAAGCAAAACGGGATTCCCGACTGCACTTGGAGCTCTTCGACTATTTTCTACTCCAGCTCGTCCACTGTGTTGGAAGTAATCCAATGTGCGCCGCAGGCAGACCGAAAAACTTCGTATATCATTTTGTGATATATGGGCAGTTTTGAATTAATCATAAATAAATTAGAAATTTGATCAACGCCAAGGACCGCTCCCGCCGTAGCTCGGGGATCGGCTCCACGCCATACTGTCTACTGCCGAGGAGGAGAAACAAGACTTCTGCCTAGAAAATAAGTGCTGGAAGAATCGAGTCTCTGAGATTCTACATTATAGGGTATATACCGATTGATTCCAAGAGAGCCAAACCGGCCCCCAGCTTCAACTTGAAGTCGCTCGTTAGGAAGGCTAGACTCTCTGGATGGAAAGCCTCTTACATCCACGACGGTTACAAAAGTATGCACACCAGTGACCAAGCATTTCCATCCACGCCGGTTATTAAGGCATCCATGCTGGTCTATGTAATCTAGACTTGCAATTTTTTTAGCAAAACTTGCTGGAAGCCCAAACACCTCCAAATCCCCAGCATCCTCAAATTCTTGGCACACAACAACATCATCTTTTGCACCACAATGACACCCAATTCCTAGGTTCAAAGGCGTGGGAGGGGAGCTTGCAGTTAATGCATTCCACTCTGCCTCCACTTGTGCAATCTGCAACAATAAATCATCAAAGACTTTATTTTCAGACATGTCAGAGACTTCTAAATCACACGCAACCTTGAACTAGAGACTCTCTCCGGCCTCCTTGAGTTCTGTAATCCTTGTGCTCCTGAGATCTCCAGTCACCAGGCACCCCAAATCCTCTTGCGGTTTCTTTCCACCAAGGGGAAACTTCTCTATCAACAAGACATACATTTTTGGGAGGAAAGAGTCCTTTGTCAAGATCTGATGGTCCTCCCCATCATTTTCCTCTTCCTAAAATAGAGTTTGTTCATAAAACTCCCACTCTTTCTCAAAGTTATCTTTTCCAATATTCATTAAATGACAGAAAACCTCCAACCTCTGGTCCATGCAGAACAATTGGTCTGTGAGTAGGAAGTTCTCTTCCTTCAACCTCACAACTTTTTCCTTTTGATAATCCTCGTGAGTTTTGGCCTCAGTCTTCTCAACTTCATCCTCACTTGTTTCAGCATCCTCCTTTTCAGCCAAATCCAAATTTTTGAGAAATTCTTCAATAACAAAATCAGCGTCATTATCTTTTTCCTCCATCTCTGCTTAAGTCAAACTGGCTCTAATACCAATTGTTGATTTAAAACGAGCCGAGAAACATAATACAAAATAACTAAACTAAAACATAAAAAACCCAAAAGATAATCAAGGATGCAAGACACAAATATTTATAGTGGTTCACCATAAATGGCTACATCCACTTTCAACATGAAACACTATCTATCATTCACCAATATCTAATACATGACTATGCACATAAATATATACAATCATGTTCAGCTAGAAGACAAAAGAAAGGGAACCGTTGGGCTTCACATTCCCAAGAGAATATAATGATTTGAATTGAAATACTAATGACCAGCCTCTGCCATTATTTTCTATAGTCGACAAATCTTAAAGTCCCTTTAATACAGAAGTTAATATCTCCCTGATCATAATCATTTGACTTGAAATCCTGATGTCTCGTCTCTGCCACAAATATCATGTTCACCTGCTTTCAGCAATATCAAGTAAATCGTCTGACATTCGTACGTGAGAAATTCAATTCTTGACAACGCGGGAGAAATTATAGCACGTATGGAATGTCTCTCGCCGACATCTTTCACTGCAATCAATTGATATGTATATAATCAAAATCTAATACCTAATCTCATTCAATCAAATCAATTCTGCTTCGTGCTTTCTGTATTCAGCAAGCTGCACAAAGTTTTCCTTGACCTGTGGTGGTTTCTTATTAATTTCGAAAATTGCATCTGAGTTAGCCATGGAGGATGAAGAAACAGGGGGCCCTTTCATTCCATGCATAGAATGCAGTAAAAGATGTTATAAAAAGCACCATAAGAAGGGAAGTTTTGATAAGTCTGCTTGTTTCATAAAAATTATGCTTGAAGACTTTGCAGAAAGACTGGTAACTCTATACAACATTTTCATTATTTTTATTTCGTGTATTGTTAACAATCTACAAAACCTAATAGTGCATTGTGTTTACCACAGCGCATTCCTTCTCCATTTGTTTCACAGTTTATAAACGACCCGGATGAACAAATTGTGTTGCAAGGCCCAGATGGGCAGAAATGCGATGTTCAATTATGGTCTTCCTTAGATAAATTAGAATTTCGGCAAGGTTGGGGAACAGTTTGTAAATCACCATGGGCTGGAGTTGGGAGATTTTCTACTGTTTAAATATGTATCGAAATCTTTTTTAAAGGTGAAGATATTTGATAGAACAGGGTCTCAGAAAAATCAAGCAACAGAAAGGAAATCGTCCGTCCTTGGTAAGAAATAGTCATGTCCAAAAATATAGAACTTTTTAAATTTTGAAGTTCCATAACTAACTTATGGAGCTGCATTTGAACTGTTATTTTTTAATTATACCAGAGTTGTTATAACATAAAATGATTTTTTGTTGCAGTCGGCGATTCATCCAGTAACCCTGAGAAGGACATGAAAAAGGAGTCTGATTCTCCTTTTAAATCAGAGAAACCCATTTGTAAAATGGACTTCAAATATCATGAGCGTAGTTCAAATCAACCAATGGACAATAAATTGCTGATCGATTTGGTTTCCGATGAAGAAAATAACTGTGACTCTGAAGCGGTGGCTGAAAATGAAAGAATGGAAAGGAAGTCCTCCGATCCTGGTAAGCAAAAGTTTTGTCCAAAACTATAGAGCTTTTTAAATTTATAATTTCAGTAACTAACTTATGGAGTTTCAAATCTGAATTGATCCCATCACGTTCCAGTGGATCTTGGTGCATTACACAGTAGTTTGAATTCATTCTAATTGATAAATTTACATAATTATAATGTTGTTCAAATCCCTAGCTTACAATGCACCTGTGGAGATATTTTGGAACTCACATAATGAAGAGATTCATCATTTGACTCACCTGGTTAATGAATACTGAAATCCTTGATCTATAAAAATAGCAAAGGTTTCTTCTGTTAAAAGGCTAACACTGATGGAAAACAAAAATTTGTTCTCCAATGGCACCATTCTATGCCCTCTATTGGCAGTTTTTATTTTGGCATGGACACTTCATTTTACAGATTTACTTTTTGTTGAAAATTTATATTGTTTGCTATTACCAACTAGTCCAAGGTTTCCACTCCTCTTGGTTCAATTATTTTGATTCTAAAGACATTTTTGCTCATATTAATCCCCACATGGGCTCCTGACTTGCTATAGGAATTTGATATACTCCGAGTCCAAGTGACCTACTCTGTTCATGAATTTGTTTCTTTCTTCCCTTGCTAGTCTAGTTAACACTTTAATGACTCATTTGATTTAAACAATAGATGGCAATGCTGATTATTTGAATCCATTGTCTTAAATAGTTGATTGAAACTGAAACAGTTATGTTTGTAATCTTCTTCCAGGAGAATGGAACCATGATTGCATTGAATACTATGAAAATTACAGTGAACATAATTTCACAATCTTTTCGAAATAAAACAGGCAAACTATTACTTTGAGGCAAGGGACCATCAGGAAAATACATGCTGATGACGAAAATTATTAAACCCAAGGCATGGCTTGTTTCCAGTTCTCCCTTTCTTTAAACTCTGTAAAAACCTAATTACCTATATCTTAGATTGTGAAAGACAGAAACACTGTTCAATGTGTTCGAAGATGCAGCTCAAAAAAAACCCACTCATGAGCGTTTTATAAAGAGTTTCTTCTGAGCTAAGCCACACTCTTATAATTGAAAAGCCTTGAAGAATTGAAATTAACTTTGATTGAAAAAACTCTAATAAATCCAGCTGTTCATAAAGAGGAATAACCTCCTTATACTTCTATTACAAAAAAAAACTTAAACCCTTCCACATACTTCCCCTTTTTGTGTGAGTTTCCAATGGCGGTTCTATTTGAGAGGGTCTGAAACCGTGAATATAATTTTGATCACCTGTATTTTTCCTGTTTGTTCCGCTCCTTCGGATAGAAACTTTTACTTCAAAGGTTGCAGAAGGCTGTGATAGGAATCTAGAAAATTGCAGATCAATAAAAATATATTTGATCAGTGTCTTACATAAACAAAATGCAGTTTAACCCTCTAAACTTAGAAAAAAAAACACAGATCTTTAAGAAAAATGAATTCTGATTGGTTGTGATGGAGTCACTTAATCACCGTTTAAGAGCACGGCTTATACTAATGAAGTGAATTTTTGATGCAGGCAATTCATCATCTCATAAGCACGTGACAATGGTATCTGCAGCTCCTTTCAAATCAGATAAACCCTCTTGCACAGTGGATCTAAAACCATGCAAGGTAAATCAATCTCACGAGCCAGTCATCTCAAATTCCCTCCTTTCTTTAGTTGTATATATTTTCTGATCTAAAATTGGAAATAGAGGGTTTATTATAAAGAGGTATTTAACAGTTATAAAATTTGCAAT
Organism: Thuja plicata; assembly: GCA_018584345.1. Taxonomy (NCBI): domain Eukaryota; kingdom Viridiplantae; phylum Streptophyta; class Pinopsida; order Cupressales; family Cupressaceae; genus Thuja; species Thuja plicata. The sequence continues at coordinate 4,826,974 of MU225567.1, forward strand.
GTACACAGATATTAGATTTGCATTATTCTTCTGATGCAATGTATAAATTGACGTTTTAGAAATTGATTTTGGAAATATTTAACATGTGATGGAGATAATATTATTGACATTATATTTTCAATCCACTCTAGGAAGAGGATGAGTTGGCCATTGATGAGGCTGATGAAGAAGAGGATGGTGTGGTAATAGATGATGCTGACGTAGAGGATGATAGTGATGTAGAGGATGGTGTGGCAATGGATGAGGCAAATGAAGATGGTGATGCTGACAAAGAAGATGGAACCACTAATCATGAGGAGGTAAAGAGGGAGGCTCACGATGAGGAGGCGGGCAAGGAGAGAAGGGGTGATTTTAAGGAAGGAAAGGTGGATTTAATATTACAATTATTGTTTTATTTGTCATTGTTTAAATGTTGTGCATTCAATTTTTTAAAATGACAAGAGTTATGTTGCTAGCCCATAGGCTATATAGTGTGAGCTTGCTGAAACAAGTTTCTTAAAATAATTTCTGTATTTTTGTTTTTGTTTTTGATATTAAAGCAGTCAAAGCAATGGAGCTGATTCGATACAGGAAGAAAAAAATAGTACAAAGTTTGCATTCACTTACAATTAACCGATTCTTGTTATTGTTAAACAGTTTTTGGGTCAAGTAATTTCTTGATCAGGTAGTGAACAAAAATAATTAATGGTAAGATGTTTTGTACTTGCCTATAAAAAGGAGCCAGAATCAAATCTTCAGCAATAGAAACCAAATCTTGCAAAATCAAATCTTCAGCAATCGAAACCAAATCTTGCAATTTTTAAATTTAAATTATAGAGTTTTCACTCTTGTTTGGTGCATTCGCTCATGTCAGAATGATTTGGCTTTGATGTTGTGGCAGTTCTACTTTTATTAGGTAGACTAGAGGAGTACCGGCAGAAAACGTTATCTATTTTTTATTTTGGTGTTTTGTATCTTTGGCTCAATTTAGTTGGATTTGTATTTACACACTATTTGCAGCGTCTTATATCTCTTTTTATATGGAAAAGGGAGTTTATCAATCATTAATTCTTTAAAATTGAAATTGTTATAAATCTTTGGTTCAAATAATTATAAGAAAATATGTAATATCATTTTTTTGAATGTTAAGAAAAAATTGTATGTAATTTAAATTTGTTTTAGAATATTCCATAGACAATAGAGAATATATCTTCTTTAACATGTTAATTTACTATTTTCCTATTGGCCTAACCCTTACATCCCCTTTTTGATGAAGTGCTAGTTGTATTTTCGGAATTGTTTGTGCAGCTCTCTACTGATTATAGAGCTGAATAGGCGCATGGTAGAGTATTATATTTCTGTGAGTATGGTTCATGTTGGGAGGAAGGGGGCGGCGGAGGTTTTGGAGTTTGAAGGATCTGAATTTGCATAGGATGAAGCAGCACAATCTTGCTTTCCTCCCACCACATAAGAATGGACGAAAGGCTACAGGAGGGCGAAAACATCCACCTCATCACCCTGAGAAAAGAAGGGAGTATTGTGAAAAGCTGGAGAATGACGTTGACTATCAAATGAAGTTGCGGGTTTGTATTCAAAGGAAGCGTGTAATAGAACGTGTATGCAGATCATACGGAGTAAAAACTGAAGGGGAACTCCCTGACGAAGGAAGAAAAAAGGTTGAAGCTGAAATGCAATCATATACCACTGCTGAGGAAGAGGAGAAAAGAAGGAACAAAATAATATTGTTGATCGAGAGAAAGAAATCGGAGCGAAAGGTAATTTGCAATTGTACTCTCATTTCATGTTGTTTGATCAGTTTTATGCATACGAATTTGATATATAATGTTAACATTGATGACATGATAGGGCAATGGTGAAGAAGGAAGTGGTGCGCAACAACAGAGTAGAATAGATTTGGGAAAGAAAGCAGATGTACGTTTTAATGGAATGTTTGAAATGAGGCTAAAGATTGTAGATTTTGTTATCTTTAATTAAAATTTCTCTTCTGAGATGTTTTGATGTATTGTTAACGCTCTTTTCCATCACAGGGAGGCATAAAAGAAGAATGTGAAACTTCGTAGGGCAGAAAAGATGTCAGACAAGAAGCACTAGGTTTTTTTTCAGTATGCGTTCTGTTCTTACAATTTTGGAAATTTTCTCATAGATGAAGATATTCAGGAAAAGAGAGAGAGATGGTATGCAAAGAAAGATTGAGGTGTTGGCTACATCCATATGATTTAATGAGTGGGCCTCCATTAGTGCATAAGGACCCCCAAGAAGCATGTTAGATTTTATGAGGGCCTCTCTTCACTGGCACAAAATAGACAGTGTAGGAGATAATGAGGAGGGCTGATAATTATATCCTTGTATTGCCTGGGATTTCGCTGTTTGAACATTATATTAAATAGAAAAATTATGATGTAAACTTTAATCACTTGGTATTTTGCAACAATATGATAATTTGCATTTCAATACAAATCCATTTGTCTCACTTGTTAACTTCATATACTTTCTAACTACCTTCTTACACCATTTTGACTTTAAGTAATGTTGTCGAGGCATTATCCCATTGCTCGTTGAAATCGGAGAATAGGTCGTTCACTTAATATAAGGTAACCTTTATTGCTACAATCGATAGCTTTTCTGTAACTTAATTTTGTTGCAGGCCATTCATCCAAGAAGCATGGCTCTCAGAAGCACATGACAATGGAATCTGCTGCTCCATTCAAATCAAATAAACCCTTTTATAAAATAGTTTTGGAATCATGGAATGTAAATAAACCTCACATGCTAGTGAGATCAACTGTTCTGCTTTCTCTGGTTGTATATATTTTGAAATTTAAGTTAGGAAAACAGAGGCATTTAACATGCTAGAAATATGCAACATGTAATAATATGGACATCTGCATTTTTGTGAATACTGAAATTAAAATGTACTAAACTAATGATGTTTTGGGTAAAATAACTTGGTAATTGTTATGGTTTGGGAATGCAGGAATTCAGAAAAAAAATAGGATTTATCCGATTCAACTTGCAAACCAAAAATGTGAAGTTTGTTTGGTTGGACACACTTGAGAAATGGAAGGTAAAATGCATTATTTAGAGTTATAGGCCAACCTTAAGTGGGGGATGAAGATTTTTTACGCGTGGTAATAATACAAAGGATGACATTTATATTTTTGAGCAGCTGAACGACAAAGAGAACAAACTTATGATCAGAGTTCATATCCTTCCTCGTGCAAAGAAAGATCCTCTTCAAGAAATGGACGAGGAATAAAAAATTTATTTGGAATAGGTATTCCATCTTTCCCATGCTTCAAATTCCATGCTGCTGCATTTACTGGAACTTTCCCCTGTCGCCATCAATATGGACTTTTTTGAAATTCTACTGCTTTTGTCATGCCATTGCAGAGGAAGCTGATCAAACTATATGCTTTTGAAATTGTACTTTTTGAAGTTCTTATTATATGCTTTAGTAAACAGTGTCCAAGCTCCTTCAGGGTTTTAAGGAAATCAAAATTTAGAGTAGAAATTTATGTTTATAGAGTAGAAGAGCAGTATTTACATTTGAAATTGTAAATTGTAACTATGTTTGAAGCGAGTGCAGGGATTGGTTTTATCTTACACAAGTATTTGTAATGAATGTCTCTGTAATCTTTTCCTGTTTCCCTTTAATAAGGGAGCTATCCTTTTTGTCTAGCACTTATAGACAATACACACATGTCATGGGCCTCATATATGAATTCCTATCTTCATTTCTTTTTGGTGAAAGGATCATTGCTGATGTATGAAGCTAAATTCTAAACGTTGACCTTTTCATAAGTATGGTTTTAAAAATAAACACAAAAATTTGTAGGTAGGAAATAATAGTTAATTAAAAAATCCAAAAATGTGAAATACAAGTTAAGAAAAGGTGTTGATGACCAGCAAATACAATTGTAGAAAGGAGAAAGTTTATTCATGTGAATGACATTCAACTTCACTTCTAATACGTTTTTCATGTTTTATCTTATCTGTACTTCTAATCTGTTTTTCATGTTCTATTAAGTAATTGTTGATTGTCTTTAATTTAGGTGCATCCTAATTCTTTTTTCATGTATCCTAGACTTTTTATATTTCTTGTAATCTTTATGTACATGAGGTAAATATGTAAATAGATCTTTGAAAGTAATTGTAAAGTTCTTAATCAACTTCACTTCAACTTGTTTTTCATGTTCTATTAAGTAATTGTTGATTATTTTTAATTTTTATTTTGATTGTCTTTATTTTAGGTGCATCCTAATTGTTATTTTCATGTATCATAGACATTTTATATTTCTTGTTATCTTCATGTACATGAACATGAGGTGATATGTAAATAGATCCTTGAAAGTCATTGTAAATTTACATATTATATGCAGGTTTTCTATATAGATAATCTCCACCTCTTCCATGTCCACCACAAAACTTCCACCTCCATCCCATGATACAGCTAATAAGGCTCACTTATGAGATAATATAATTGAAAACATGAACACAATGTTGGCGAATGTTATTACAATTTTCTGTGAGCCTCAACCCTCTCTTCTCACATGGTTTGTAGATTAAGTACAAGCCATTATAGATTCTTTAAGAGCCATTGATGCTGATTTAAATATATTTAAGCTATAGAGGAATGAGAGGTATCAATATTATGCTTATGGCATCTCCAAGGAGGTAAATGATTTACCCATTACAAAGGAACAGTTAGCCCCATATTCTATTGGCCTTCACATTGACCAACCCATTCCTCCTACCAAAAAAATAATTTCAATTGGGTGGGGTCAACATCCACAAACAACTGCACATTTTTGGGAGTAGTGGTGGATGATATTTGACCATCTACCATATGCAAACCAAGAGGTGCCTTTATAGATTTTGAGAAAATTATGGGTTGAGTTTGAAAAAGGTATAAAATCCAATTATTTCAATATGAGAAAATTTTAGGGTGTTGGTGGCAGGATGTCACAAAATAGGATGGGGGCATGCATTGATGCAAATACAATTGCGCATGAGGTCCCTAGTGTTGCTCCTCTCACTCGTGTTTTTCTAGCACCCATACATAATCAGGTTGTGGTTTCTTCCTTAGGTGCATTGAGTGCCCTTTCAATTTGAGCAAGCAGTTTGCCCAAATGATATGTGCTCCTACCACACCATATTATTGCAAG
>MU225567.1:4853268-4866976 GCA_018584345.1 Thuja plicata
GACATACCCTCTTCAATTTTAGGTTGAGAAAAACTAACCCCAGTTATCTTTTGTTTTCCTTTATCAATATTTGTGTGCCCAAGATTAGTTGCTGATACATTTTGTGTTACTACCTGAGGCTTGAGGGGTTTCTGATTCTCAGGTTTAACAATTTTTGTCATTAAAGGACCTGTATTCTGGGGTTTACCCTCCTTGAGTAGACACTCTCTTTCATGGCATTCTTTTTTCAGGGTGTTTACATCTCCAAAAAGCTCTTTATTTAAACCATGAAATCCTTCTTTTGCTCCCTGAGCTGCCAACTTCAGCTGAGCAACTCGCTTCTTTAAGGTTTCCCTTTCATTAATAGCATTTATAACCTCTTGTTCTCTAGCTTCATCATTCCTTTGCTTGATAATTAGTAGTTCATCCAATTCCTTCCTCAAACTATCATTATCCCTAAGGACCTCCTCAATGTTAGAACTAGAAGAATCATATACATTCACTTGAGTTTTTGGCTTTTGTTCTTCAACCCTCTCATAGGGAATTTCCTCAAAGAAGGAGGATGTTTCCTCCTTTTCTTGGAACATACTTTTTGGTCTAGGGTTGAATATATCTTCAAAGTAACCAAGTGTATCAGATTCAGGAATTAGGGGTTTCTTAGTCTCTTTCTCAAGAATAGTGTCAAATGATTGGTTTTGGCCTACTGTCCTAGGCTTCCAAGATGCAGTATTAGAGGATTCCCCTTTTCTAGAGTAGTTTCTTTTGGGATATTTGGAACTACTACTTTCTGATATTGCCTGAGATTGATTCTTTGTGTTTGCTTTTGTATTCCTCATTATCTTGAAAGGAATGTTCACACACTTAATCTGCTAGTATTCCCCTTAGAAATACTATAACCAATAATCGGAGTCGCCACCCAAATCTTTGGGAAAATTAGGATTCACCTTTTAGACAGTGATGTTTGAGGACATGTAAAAAGAAAATACATAGTATGTGATTTCATAAACTGGACTTTACAAATGATCTTTCAAATAACTATCCCCTGCAGAGTCGCCATTTTCTGTTGGCGTACTCGGATGGGAAAACTCTTTCTCTGGTACTTAGGAAAATTGATGTATCTTAAACACACCAGAGATTTACTAATTTCTTTAACAAGATTTCTTCACTTATCCCCAATAGAGTTGCCATTTTCTGTTGTTCCCTTTTCTTGCTGTCATAAAAATATACTCCTCAGAAGTATGACTCTATTTATCCCTGACACTGACCCAGCATAGAGTAGGACAACAGTAACAAGGTCTTGAGACCTCCTGTACTTTGAGCTCCATAGACTCAGGCGGAATTACCCTTGCAAACTTAGAATAATGAAATCACTAAATTATTCTAACTTGCTATTGGTGGAATTACAGGGACTGGCCACCGTAACATACACTTAAAACAGACCAAACTGAAATTAAAAATTGATTTTAAGGATGATAGCCATTTAAATGAACAAAAACAGACCAGTGCTCAATCTTAGGGCATGGAGTCATCTGTTAATAATTTTAACAAGCATGATTGAAGACTTCAACTTAAGGCAATTACAGGATCTGACACAAACATAGATATACCTTATATATCTATCTCAGTACACTCAGTAGAATTAATACATCAGATTCAATTGCTACCCCGAACTTTGTTGAAATATCTCTAAGGTATATTCTCTCCTTGAAAGAACCCTAGAAGTATTTCATACTCTGCCTTACAGATATATAAATTGAAAATTCTCCTAGAACATTCAATTTAAACAAAACTCAGAATTGCAAATGAAGACAGAAAATCCACTAAATGTTTCAAAAAATGTGAATTGGATTTTGCTCAAAAGTTATCATCAATTAATACATTCAACAGAAATTTCTGCAAAAAGACCAGACTTAGTATTATTTTTAGACAGAAAAATGACCATCCTTGTACCAGTAGTCTTGGAATCCTTTTATATCATAAGGATGCAACAAGCTATCGACATACTGGGAAGGATTACACAACAGCTTGCAACAAAATTTTTCAACCTAACATAAGTGGCAGCTAATTAACAAGGTTTATCTTTTGTGGCTTAACCATATTTATCCTTTAAGCTTCGCCTCCCATCTGTTCACTTTTTAACAGTGGGCCAATCAAAAAGCAACAGCTTTCCACCCACTTGGCATCCATAGCATTTCTGGCCTCAGACACGAATTTGACCATGTCTCTTTTCTGTTTTGCACCATTTTGTGCTCTGTTTTCTATTTCATGCGAGTAACTCTTTAGCTGGAACAGGGCAATTTGAACAGGAGACCCTTTAGATTATGCATTGTCAGCACTGAAAATAGCCAAGACTGCATTTTATTCATTTCTGGAAAGACCCTTGCGAGTGAGCGACGCACTCTTTCTATTCACTTGGTTGCATACTCGCCATCCATCCTTGCTCAACTTTTCATCTTCTGCGAGTGAGCGATGACCCAAGTCTTTAAGCTCATTTCATGTCTGTCGCATACTCGCATTCCTTTTTTGCTCTGCTTTTGGATTCATGCGAGTGAGCGATGCTTCCTTCACTGACAGCTTGTCACACGCTCGTGAGCTAACTTTTCATTTTACCTGAGTCTGGGCGACTGAGCGACAATGCCTCTTATCCTTCAGCTATTCCCTAATCGCACACTCGCTGACTTGAAAATTTCACTTTTGGATCTGATCAGGTGAGCGGCTTTCATTCCTTTACTGACTGCTCTGTCTAGTCGCACACTTGCGAACTCAGAAATTTCACTTCATACCAGACTGCGAGTGCGCGACTGCTTCATTTTTCCCTTAGTTGCTCGGTCGTGAGCTCTTTTCTTTCCACTTCTGTTGATCGGCGACTGAGCGATGCTTTTCATCTTCTGACTCGTCGCAGACCCGCGAGCTCAACAATCTTACTCTGTTTCTGATGGCGAGTGCGCGACTGTCTCTTTTTTCTAACTCGTCGCACCCTCGCGAGCTATTTTTCTTTTACCTTCATTGACTGGCGAGTGCGCGACTGCCTTCATTTTTCACTCATCGCACACCCGCGAGCTGATTTTTAATTACCTCAGACCATTGGCGAATGCGCGATTGCCTTCACTTTTTAACTCATTACACACCCGCGTGCTCTGTTCTTTCCATCTCTTTTTATCGGTGATTGAGCGATGCTTTTCATCTTCTGGCTCGTCACACACCCGTGCTGCAAAACACAACTGGGTTAAAACATAAACGAGTGAGCGACCTACAGGACCGGACCTCATCACGCACTCCCGAAGCATGAAATAGACAGATTAACCTTAGAGCGACTGCGCGATAGACATATTTCAACTCGTCGCCGACTCGCAGCTCTATAACTTAACCTTTATGAGACATCGCGACTGCGCGATATGCATCTTAAAATATCTCATCGCCCACTCGCTATCCTTTTAAAACTAGTCATGAATAGATCGCGACTGCACGATTTAGGATTTAAAAAACATAGACATCGCTCACTCGCACATGAATAATGACTTGACATGAGCTCATCGTGACTGCGCGATTCTCGTTTATGGACATCTCGTTGCGCACTCGCGCAACTTAAAGACAGGACAAAAAGATCGACGTGACAGAGCGAGTGAACTAGAATAAGGCTTAAAAAGGGATTTTTGATTTCTTTTTGGCGGTAAAGCATAAGATTTGAAACAGGAAAACCCGGGAAACACAAAAGACCAAGAATTTCAAATTTTTTACAAGGTAGTGCTAACAGGTGGCCGGAGTGGGGGTCGTTCTAGTGCTCCTAGAGTTGGATTGGGTGCCATTTTGGAGGAGGAGGAGGCCATAGAGGAGGAGGCAACCCAATTAGTGCAGAGGGTGCGCAGGCGGACAACTACAGTTTTGGCTCCCAGACATGAGGATAGGGTTATTATTGAGGATGCTGACGTGGAGATTGCCGATATAGACGTGGAGGCTCTAGATGAGCAAGTGCTGAGATAGGTTCTTCTAGGGATAGTGGCAGTACTAGGAGTAGCACAGGGGAGAGCTCAGAGAGTATAGATGATTCCTTGGTTCTTAGGCGGAGAGGAGGTGAGGGACTGGGAGGCCAGGCGGAGGAGGGGGACATGGATATGGCTATGGGTGGTATGGACGATGATCCCTCAGAGGTGGAGCGCCTCACCCAGTAGGTTCAGGACCTTCAGGTTCGACTTGCCCTATCTGATGCATGTGCTATTTATTTAGAGGCTCGGGTTACAGCACCTGAGTCCCGAGAGCGACAGGCTTGAGCCGAGGTCCGCTCTTTCATAGACAGTGTACAGGATGTTGCACATAGAGATATTTTGGACAGGTATTACAGCTTTAGGTGAGATGCTCAGAGGGAGATTGATTACTGGAGATGACATTATGAGGGCAGAGTTTCGGTAGAGCAGAGAGTGCTTAGCTACACTGCTTCCCAGAGATCGAGCCGAGCCCAATAATCCCAGAGTAGTGGTATTGGAGCGCCCAGTTCATCTCATAGACCTCCTTCTGATATGCCACCCCCTCATCCTCCTCCTAGTGAGGGTGGGGGCAACACAGGCTGATTCCGTTATGTATGATGTACCATTTTTGTAGTGATGCCATTGTATACACTCTAAGTAGTACCATTTTTGTATCCCGATACACTAATATTTATTGATATACAAGTTGATTACCTTCTTTGATCAGACTTGCGACCCTTCATAGTACTCAGATATTTTGATTTATATGAGATGTAGCTAGTGTTTTTGATGTGATGTGCAATGGTTTACTGTTAATATGTGTGATTCTACATGATTTGGTGGTTTAGATGAGGAGATGTATATGCAATGTGTTTCTATTATGCAGACTCGTATATGGATGATTTACTTTTCCTATGATACTGACATGTCATGCAAGATGGTGTAAATGAGATGCATGTTTATATGAGATTCTTATCGATGCATGTGTTTTTATGATTTATCATGTATGCAACTACCATGTTTTTTACTTTTCTGATGCACTTAATGAATGAATGCAATCTACTATGCACAAAATATCTAAGTAATGCATGTGTTAGTTAGAAAGAAGTTAATTTGGATAGATGTGCTCTGAGATTGATCTAATAGAATATAATGATAGAAAAGTTTTTTTTTTTTTTGCATTTTTGGACAGATATGATCTGATAGAAATGGATGAATGTCCCAAGTCGCTACCCCTGTTTCCAATATTTGTCATCATTGCATCTTTTTTGTATTTTCTGATATTCCAGAAGAGTGTCGAATGATCCAGATCACATACCACCTAGATACTGCCACGACCTCTTGATAGCGGGAGTAGAGAGATTGAATAGAAAGAGACCCATAGTGCACCCAAATATTGACCATCTGGATTCAACTATGTTCCCTGTTTGAAAAGAAAGAGAGCCAAAAGCACCCAAATATTAACCATCTGGATACCACTTGTCCTCTGAAATTAATCTAAAACAAAGAAACCAAGATAGAACTCCTATGCACCCAAAGTCTATCTAGATAACTTTGTGAGCTCTTGATTTCTGAAAGGGAAAGCCAAGAAAACAAGATAGAACTCCTACACCCCTAAAGTCCATCTGGATAGCATCGTGACATCTTGTTTGCAACATAAAGGGAAAGACCATAGAAACCAAGATAGAACTCCTAAGCACCCAGAGTCCATCTGAATAGTGCTACAAGCTCTTGATTCTATAAACCAAACAAGCAAAAGAAAAGAGAAGGAATGTCCAATTCTTTCCCAGGGTTAAGCTCAGATTGTGGAACTGCGCAGCTACAAGATAAGTGACAACGCCTACCACATTTATCCTAAATCATCATGGCCTTGAAATCGAAGTGAACATTAAATAGACAACAATCAAAGAAAATAATTCATGATCTATCATAGCTACTCTCGTCACATGGTGGATCCTGGAGTAGTGTAAGAACATAACCGCAAAATATAGACTGACATGTGACTGACTTGACTGACCTAGTCAACATTTTTGGATGGTTCCTCAATGCAGTTGGATTCTCTTGATTGGCTCGACTCTTTGGATAGGCTTGATTGGTTTGTTTTCTTTGATCGTGTTGGCAGCTGATCAAGCTGTGTCAGATGGGCCCCACGCTAGTTCACAAAGCTCATGATTGTGACAGTATTGATTGATAGATTTGATTGCTTTGATCATGTTGGCAGCTGATCAAGCTGTGTCAGATGTGCCCAATGCTTGTTCGCAAAGCTCATGATTGTGACAGTATTGATTGATAGATTTGATTGCTTTGATCATGTTGGCAGCTGATCAAGCTGTGTCAGATGTGCCCAATGCTTTTTCACAAAGCTCATGATTATGACAATTGATAGTTTGCCTTGGTCGCCTATTGCTTGCTGGTTGAATTGATAGATTGATAAAGCTGTGTTAGATGAGCCCAATGCTGATATGCAAAGCTCACGATTGTGACATTTGATTGATGGGGCATGCTTTCCCTTTTCTCTCTTGATAACCGAGTTGGTTTTATTGCTTTGGGATTTTTGCAATATTTTGATTGTTTTTGATGAAGATTGGTTTTCTCTTTATTTTTTGACATTTTTTAAGGATTTTTCTAGACATTTGGAATCGCCCCCTAGTCTGGTGGATCAGTATTAACCATGGGTAAGTGCTTGGTGCTCATAGGGGTTTTGTGCTTCTGGATATAGCTTGGGATGGTCAGTCTTGCATTTTGAAGTGTGCTCAAGCTTTGGAGCTCATTGATGGTGAAGCTGGATTTGAACACTTGGCGCCTGTTTTCCAGGTTTTCACCAAGGTACCTACTCAATAGCGCCTGATTGCCAGGTTTTCACTGAGAGAGCGATTTTGTTTTCTCTTTACTTTTTTACTTTTTTACTTTTTTTTGGTTGTCGCCAAGGCGCCTGATTACCAGTTTTTCACCAAGGTAACGTTTGTATTTTTTGATTTTTTTGGTATTTTCTGGATATGTAGATAGATGTCTTAACCATAGAGACCTTTAAAGGTAGAACATCTTCAAGTGCATGCTGTTAATGTAGCTGGGGAGTTGATCTCCTTCTGGTGTTGCTAGTATGAATGCCCCACTCTGAGTAGAGCTGATAATAACAAATGGTCCTAGCTAGTTAGGCTCGAACTTTCCGGGTTTGACTCGCTCTGCTTGATTCTTCTGATTTTCCATGAGGACAAGGTCTTCTACCTCAAATGTTCATGGCTTCACCTTCTTATGATAGTTCCTTCTAAGGCGATTCTGATAGCCTTGTAAGTGGTCGAAGGCATGCTGCCTTCTTTCATCTAGTAACTCTAGTTCACTGAGCCTTGCTACTCTATAGTCTTCATCTGAAACCAGGTTCTTCAATGATATCCTCACGGATGTGATTTCTACTTCAAGGGGTAATACTGCCTCTGATCCATAGACTAGGGAGAAAGGACTGGCTCCTGTAGGTGTTCTCACACTAGTTCTGTATGCCCATAATGCAGGACTAAGCTATAAATGCTAGTCTCTCCCTGATTCGTTCACTGTTTTCTTCAGGATTTTTAGAATCATTTTGTTTGTAGCTTTGGCTTGGCCATTCCCTTGAGGGTAGTAAAATGAGGAGAACCCTTGTTTGATGTAGAACTGTTCACATAGGTCTTCAATATCCTTGTTCTGGAAAGGTGTACCATGATCTGTCAGGATTGTTTGGGGTATCCCGTATCGATAGATGATGTGGTTAAGTATGAACATTGCTATTTTCTTTCCAGTGATGTAAGTGAGGGGAATTGCTTCCACCCACTTGGTGAAGTATTCCGTTGCTGCTATGATGTACTTGTGTCCGTTTGCTGAAGAAGGTGTGATTTTGCCCACTAGGTCAAATCCCCACATTGAAAATGGCAATGGTGATGTGATAGGATTTAGTTCTTGGGCTGGTGCATGGATGAGGTCTCCATGAATTTGACATTGTCTACACCTTTGAACATGCTTGTGTGCATCTGTCTCTATTGTGGGCTAATAGTATCCCATGCGGATTATCTTCTTAGCTAAGCTATTGCCACCTCCGTGGGTTCCACAAATTCCTTCATGTACCTCGTACAAAGATTTATGGGATTCCATGGAAGTGAGACATCATAGTAATGTTCCATCTAGGATTTGTATGTATAAAGTAGTTGAGAGGATGGTATACCTAGAGGCTTGGCGGATGAGGGATTTCCTCTGGTTTCTGGACAAGTTTGGAGGTAAGACATTGTTTTGGAGATAGTTATAGACATCTTGGTACCATGGGGATTCAGGACCAACAAGGACACACGCTGATTCTGTGATAGATGCCTAATGTGATGGCACCAAGAGTTGCTCCACTAAAAACTAGAATTTTCTTTCGTTACTTGGCATATCAATCAGTGATGCTATGGTAGCCATCGCATCTGCAGCTTTGTTTTGTGCTCGTGGGACTTGCTCAAAAAGAATGTAATGGAACTTGGTGCGTAGTTGTTCCATCTGTGCTCTGTATGGTATGAGCTTCTCATCTTTGGTCATATAATCATTATTGACCTGACTGATGACCAACTGTGAATTGCCAAAGACTTTAAGGTTCTTGATTCTCCATTGAATGGCTATATTTAGACCGATGACCAATGCTTCATATTCTGCTATGTTGTTGGTGCATTGGAAGTTAAGTCTGAAAGACTTTGGAATTGTATCATGATTTGGAGTCATAAGAAATTTCCCTACCCCCGCACCATGGTTCGTACATGATCCATCAAAATAAAGTTGCCATACCTCGATCGCCAGTTGTAGTGTCATGATAGATTCGTCAGGAAAGTTAGAGATAATAGGCTGGTGGTCTTGAATTGGTGCCTCTGCTAGTTGATCTGCTATCACTTGTCCTTTGATAGCCTTTCTGTCTATGTACTCAATGTTGAACTTGCTTAAGATCATTACCCACTTTGCCAGTCGTCCCGTGAGCACTGCTTTGCTTAGGAGGTACTTGAGAGGATCAATATGTGTGACCAATTTTGTTTGGTGACTCAACATGTAGTGTCTTAGCTTTTGGGAAGTGAAAACAACTGCCAGGCATGACTTCTCAATTGGCGTATAGTTTAGCTCATATCCAGCCAAAGTCCTGCTTAGATAGTAGATGACCCTCTCTTTTCCTGCATCATCATGTTGTGCCAAGAGTACACCTAACACTGATTCTGTCGGTGAGATATATAGAAGCAAAGGTCTACCTTGTACTGGAGGTACCAATATAGGAGACTTAAGAAGGTAGTTTTTGAATACCTGAAATGCCTATTCGCATTGCTCTGTCCATATGAACTTGATGTCTTTATGCAACAGATGTTGGAATGGGTGGCACTTGTCTGCTAGTTGAGCTATGAAGCGTCTGATCGATTGGAGCCTTCCTTGTAACCCTCTTAGTTGTCTGAGGTTTGATGGTGGAGGCATGTCCAATATTACTTTGAACTTTGCTGGATCCACTTCGATTCCTCTGTGTGATACTATGAACCCCAGTAATTTTCCCGCTGTGACACTGAATGCACATTTTTTTGGATTTAGTTAGACTTTGAATTCCCGCATTCTGTCAAAGATGGGTCCCAAAACCTGTAGATGATCCTTTCGAAGTATTTATTTGGCTAATATTTCATCCACATAGTCTTCCATTGTCTTATGGATGAGATCATGAAATATAGTCGTCATAGCCCTTTGATATGTCACTCCGGCATTCTTTAGACCAAACGACATGACATTCCAACAATATGTTCCCCAAGGAAATGTGAAAGCTATTTTGTGTTGGTCCTTTGGCATGATCCTTATTTGATTGTAACCTGAAGAGCCATCCATGAGTGATAGCATTTGATGTCCGGCAGTTAGGTCTACTATCATATCAATGTTTGGTAAAGGAAAGTCGTCCTTGGGACATGCTATGTTGAGATCCCGAAAGTCTGTGCAAATCTGGATCTGACCACTATGCTTTGTAACTGGTACTAGATTAGATATCCAGTCTGCATATGGTATAGGTTTGATGAATTTAGCATCCAGGAGCTTTTTCAGTTCTGCCTTGACTAGCAATGCAATGTGAGGATGCATCTTTCTTAGCTTCTGTTTGACAGGTTTGGCATTGGGTAGCAATGGGAGATGGTGTAGCACTAGCTCTGGATCTAATCCTGACATATCCGAGTAGGACCATGTGAAATTGATCATTCTTTCCTTGAAGAAACTGATGAATTGTTCTCTCGCCTCAGGAGTGAGTGATTTCGCCAAGTATATGTTCCTTGGGTTCTTGTCATCCCCCAAGTTGATTTCCTCTGTTTCTTCTGCTAATAATGCTGATTTCTCCTTTGTTAATGGGAGGAGTTATTTCTTTCCATCTTCTAGCACCTGAGTGAGGTTTTTGCTAGAAGATACGTCTTCTTTTAGCTTTTTATTCTTTTATTCTTTTTTCTTTTGTGGACTGGAGAGGAGCTTCCTCCCCGAAATATGCTGCTCTGTCTAGGTTAATGGAGAATCCTACCTTGTGATCTCCTGATGGAATTCCTTCCCTTAGTCCCATGAAATGAGATATCACCTCATCATTCTCGAAGACATCTAGATCAGGTGGCCCTTGTTGATCCCACTCTATAATCTCAGGGTGTACAAGATAGACACTTTCACTACTGTTTGGCTCTGGTTGACTGAATGGGACTGCTGATATGGTGCCTACAAAATTGGACTATGATGTGGACGCACCACTTGAGGTTTGATAAATGACATGTTTGTCTATACAGGGTTGTTTGGTGATGGTCAGTTGGTCAAACAAGTTTGCTAGATTTATGATAATGTCGGTTCGAGGGGAAAATTATGGAATTGACAGTTCAGAGTCGTGGAGGGATCTCCACTCATACTCATGGGAGTCAGTCTCAATGGAATGTTCGTCCGATGTCTCACTTGCTTGGTTTTCGTCAATTGCTAAGTATAGGTTTATTTGGGATTTTGTGGTTCCCTCTTTGGCAGGAAACAACTGCACTAATATGTTGCTTATTAGGACATGATTGTGTTGTGCCCCCGGTGCATCTCTGTTATTTTCTCGTGATTAACTTGAATGTCTTGGATCACAGGACTAGTGCTTCATTGTCCATATCCCAAACCTCTTGTGTTTCTCTGGGTTGGTGGGAGAGGCAATTCATATATGCCTTGTTGTCTTTCCCCCAGCCCAGTTATACCATCGTACCCAAATCTTTGTATCATTGTGTAACCATTACCATAGTTTGACAAAGGTGATGGAGTCCGGATTGTCTCAGGGGAATCTTGGTATAACCAGGTATTGATGTCTTGTTCAAAAGGATTTTCTTCCGCTATGTCTCCCCATTGGACAAAGGTTGTGGGTGGATATTTGAATAGAATAGGCTGCAGAGTTTCTGTTGCAATAACAGGTTGTGGCATGCCATGAGTTCTTGGGCTTTGAGGCATGTGCGTGATGGTAAAAGCCTCTTCATATCTGTATTCACCACAACCCTTATCTGTGATGGATATCTTTCCTTCTTTCTATGTGATATCTTTAAGATTTGAATCTGAAGAGGATGAGATGCTTGCATCTTGTTTAATGACTATCTTTCCTGCTGCTCGTGTAATATCCTTGGGATTTGAATCTGAAGAGGATGGGATGCTTGCATCTTGGTTTGATGGTACCTGGTTATCAGTGCTGATTTGGACTGCATTACAATATTGGAAGGGATTGGGATCTCCCTCTATGATGATCTCATCTTGTTGGTGAGGGAACTTGATGCATTGATGGTATGTCAAAGGTACAACTTGCATTTCATGTATCCAAGGTCTCCCTAGTAACATGTATCCCAACTCAAGGTCTAAGATTTGGAAGGGTGTGTTTTTGACCACAGGACCAATGCAAAAAGGTAGAATGATAATACCCTTAGAGGACCTTTCCTCTTCATCATAAGCTCTGATATTTATCCTCCTTGCGACATCAATGCTTGATTCTGAATAGCCTAGTTGCTTCATTAACTTTAGAGTACAAATGTTTAACCCAGCTCCACCATCAACAAGGACCCTACGGACAACGCTTTTGTAGATCTGGACAAGTAAGTGTAGAAGATCATTATGAAGGGGTTTATGTGGTGGTACATCATGGTCTATGAATGTGGCATGTTTGTTAGCTTCTATATGTTTGACCATCATTTGGAAGCTCTCGGGTGTTATGTCCCTTGGGAGAGCTGCATTCTGAAGTGCTTGGTCAAGTGCCAGTTTATGCTGTGGAGATATGCGCAATAGGTCAAACATGGAGATCTGGGTAGGTGTGCACTTTAGTTGGTCCACTATGCTTGTTTGGGGATCCAAGTTTGCTATAAGATTGGCCAATGTAGTAGTTGAGGATGGTACTCCTTGCAAGATGACTCTGGCGCGACGCATTGTTACAACACAATTGTTACCTTGTTCTTTGATAGTGATTGTAGCCACATGGCTATCTAAAGGATTGAGGCAATTGATAACATTATCACTATTGGCATATGTATAGTTAACTTGTTTTGTTTGTCCACCAACCCAGAGGATTTTCCCTTATTTTGATGACGAAAGGTATCATTGAATATAGTGTGATCAGTTGTGCCTTTGGTTTGAGTATTCATCACATCGATGATCCCTGTGTCAATCAGATCTTGGATAGCATGTTTCAATTGGTAGCAGTTGGCCGTTTTGTGCCCCCTTCATCCAATGAAACTTGAAAAAATATTTGTCATTATACCACCTCGGTTTGTTTTCATCTTGTTCAAAATCTTTGATTTCTGGGAGAGTGATAGTGTTTGATTGTATCAAATTGCATAAAGCTGATTCTATCGGCTCTCCTAATGGTGTGAAATCTCGTTGCTGGAAATGAAACTGTGGTTTGCGTTGATTCTGTTGTTGACTATTTGACACAGTAGCCGCTTGTACAGGGGGAGGTTGGTTTTGCGTGTATGCTTGTTGAGTGGGCCTTGTGGGTTTTTGGTTGGCCCCAGGTGCGCCTTGCAGTGACATCTTGGGTTGTGCATAGTTGACTGTCTTCACATCAATGACACCATCGCTAGTGACATTTTTGTTTTTGTTCCACCAGTTAGCTTTTTCCGTTGCATTCTTATTTGTATTTTTTTGTGTGGGATCTGCAAGGATTCCTCATTTGACTAAGTTCTTCTCACAACGAACTCCTCTTTCGATGAGTTGTGTGAAGTTCAGAGCTAACTGTAACTCTGTTGTGAATGACATGTCTGGAATTAGATTGTCAACAAACATGACTATTAAGTCTTGTTCGGGCACATCATATGTTATACGGTTTGCCGTATTCCTCCATCTCTATAGGAATTTCACAAAAGACTCTCCATCTTTCTGTTTGATATCGCAAAGGTTCTTGATGCTGACCTTGCACTCGATGTTATGATGGAAGTGAGCTATGAACTTTTCAGCCAATTCTCCCCAAGACTAAATGCCATGAGGTAGATGTGAGAACCATTCCATTGCTGGTCCAGCCAAGCTTTGTGGGAACAGTTGCATTAGATATGTCTCATCATGAGCGACTTCAATGAAACTAGCAAAAAACTCTTGAATATGCTCAATAGGGTTGGTACTGCCCCTATATTTGTCAAATTTTGGTACCGAGAAGTGATTTGGGAATGGAGACATGTGAAGAGAATGATCAAAGGGGTATGGGTATAAATCCTCTGCGGTATAGGATTTAGTTTGCCCCTGATTTTGCATATCCATCATTTGGGTTTGAAGGGTTTGCATTTGTTGCATTAACA
>MU225567.1:4871434-4885107 GCA_018584345.1 Thuja plicata
TTGCTTTATTTGATGAAATTAAATTAATTTAATTGGAAGAATTTAATTAGTAAGTTTAAATATTTGAATTTAAACTATAGGAAATTGAGTTTAATTAATTAATTAATGGTAATTAATCAATTAAAGAAAATTAATTAAATAAAATTAATTATTTAATTAATTTTGGAAATTTAATTAGATGATTTGGGGAATGAATTTAGAAGAAAATAGATGATTAAGTAATGATTAAAAAACCATTAATTAATAGATAAAAATTAGTGTTTTTAATGTAAAGTCGCAAGCCTGTCCATTTTAGGGTGTCTACAGTATCTCTATATGTTACACCATGAATGAGAACAATATAAACATGACCAAAAGATAAATCCTTAAAACACATCATCTAGAGCACACCAATTCTGGATCACCAAAACATCAGATCAACCATATCCAATCAATATTTTGACATTAATGATACTAATTAATGACAACAATAACAAATCATATCCCAACAATTTCCCCCTTTGTTATTGATCAAAACGTTTATCAACAACAAAACAAACAAATAAAAATCAGCATTAAGGTTCTCTTTTCTTTTCCCCCTTTGACAAAAATGACAAAGGTAAAAAATTTCCCCATAAAATCTGACTATGCACCCCCTAAGAGGAGGCCATCAAGCATTGATTCAAAAATGAATAAGAATAGGTAATTCTTGGACCAATGCACACCTCGGTGCACATATTGCTAATTAGGAAGGGACAAAACTCCCAACTTCTTCCTGAGATACTCAAAAGTATCCTTGCACAATAATTTTGTGAAATTATCTTCAATCTACTCTTTTGTGAGTATATATTCAAGTATCACCTCACTGTCCAAAACCTTCTCCCTTAAGAAGTGATATCTAATAAAAATATGCCTAATTGTGGAATGGTGTAATGGATTCTTAGAAATATTTATGGAATTGATAATATCACACATAATTGAGACTAGTTCATCAAATGTTTTGCTAATATCCTTCAACGTCTATTTCATCCAAAGTACTTGAGTGCAAAAAGATGTTGCAATATATTTATCTTCAACATTAGATAATGATACAAAATATTATTTCTTTCTCAACCATGCAACCAACTGGGAGCCAAGAAAATAAGCTCCACCACTAGTAATCCTTTGGTTATCAACACAACCAACCCAATCTGCATCAGTATAAGCTATCAAAGTAAAATTTGAATGCTTGCAATACTATAATCCAAACTCTTTTTTTTCTTCCTTTTAAATATCTAACAAGTCACAACCAAGGCAAGGTTGGTGCTCAAATCAGCAGATTGGATTTCCTATAAATTTTCCAATCCAATGCTTGGAAACTCAATTGATTTGGCCAACTACCAAGTCACAACCAAGGCAAGGTTGGAACTTCTGCAATTCTGGCTCTACAGAACCAAGGATGGTAGGTCTATACCTTAAACTTATCCTTCAAGTCTTAAGGATTTTTATAGCAGATGAGAAACACTTAAAACTCCTTCTCAAGTATGACAAGGCACTTAAAAGAAATCAAATTGTGATCAATACAACATAAAACTGCAAAAATTGAATGCTTTGTGAGATTTGCGAGAATTCTTTGTAAGAATTTATAAATAAATGGAAGCTAGGATATCTAAACAACTCAAAATGATAAACCAAATGACTATATCCAATAATAGATTAGATCAGTTCCTATATCAAGTTGGGAAAATATAGTCAATCCAAATTCAATCCTTTGTACAACTTTGCAAGACAATATTAATACTATCAACTACTTGAATGCTTTGGATGTAGAGAAGATTAAGTCTATTCATATCTTTGTTAGTTCAAATGAATTTAACTCCTATGGTTGGGAGACCATTTGAACAAGAAGCCGAAAACATTAAGTTCTCACAAACTCCTTGATGATCAAATAATGATATAAGACATATAATATCTCTACACAAGCATATCTAAAATAGCAATTGAAATTCCTTCAATAATTGCTAAGGACTAACTGAAATGGATTGAACCCTTTTTCCACAAGTGATACATAAACACTTATCTTTACTGATTTTGAGAAAATAGTACATTTGAGTCCATGTTGCAGTTGTGATCAACACTAGAAAAAATAATAATGTATATGTAACTATAATCATTTCACATGGTCTTGGAATCCCTATTTGTATAAAGTCCAAGGGATGCATACAAGCTTCAGATCGATGTATATCTTGATAACTAAAACCTAATCCTAAGATCAACAACTGAACATTAATTACAATAAAGGAATGATTAATCATCCTTGTTAAGAATAGTTTGTCAACCAATTAGGTTTCAACCATAAGTGCTTGATAAATTCTTGGTGATTCAATCTTCAGATTATCTTACAATATATTAATCAAACAGATGAAACCCTCTTTAATTAAAATATAATTAAAAGATGAAATAAATAATATATAAAATGTCCCTATCGACATCATCATCAGAGTTCTCTGTTTTGTCGACCATCGAAGACACATGGAAAGATTGCGTAATGCCTTGAAGATTAAAAGTCATGCATCTCCGCTTTAAGGCATTACGCTAGCCGTTGATACTTTTCATGATTTAATAGACGATCATCTTGCTTTAGATTTTGTGAGTCTGGGACACGTGTCACTCTGTCATGCTCTCGTGCTGGATAAAAGACTTGCTTCTTTTCATTTTGATTAAGCAATGACCGTAGATCAAATCTGAATTCCACCGTTTGGTCTTCTTTAAAATCCTTTTCACTTCACTGATCAATCTTGCAGGCCCAGGAAACGTAGCGACATGCCGTGATGCCTTAATGGATAGATATTGTGCATCTTGTCTTTAAGGCATTACGCCAATCGTAGATCCGTTTGGATCCTGCCTCCTATTTAACCATTGATGAACCCTCGGCTTGGTTTTAAAACTTGATCATATTCATTGCCCAGTTAAGTCATCATCGTCAATTTCACCCATGTGCTAAAAGATCAAAACCTTAGTTTCTCGTACTTTAACCAGCTATAGAGATGAAGTGTATCCTTATCATCCTGTTAGACCAATCAGTTTTCGCCAGCTGGATCCTTGTCACCTTGCCGTCATACTTCTGCAGGCCTGAGACACGTTTCATTCAGGCATAATGCCTTAATGGATAGATTTTGAGAATCTTGTCTTTAAGACATTACGCCAACCGTATATCCTGTCCTACTGTTGACCCTTGAAAGATCTATCATGTAAACTGACGTGTATCCTTGTCAACTTGCTCAACAAACCAAATGATGCCACCTATATCCTCGTCATCTTATTCTTATACGTCAGCGGGCCCAGGACGCGTGTCACTTAGGTGTAATGCCTTAATATATATATATAGTGTGCATATTGTGTTTAAGGAAACACGCCGACCGTCGGATGGATATCTACTTGCTCGATGTTTAAGTAACTTTGACTTTAGTCAAGCGAGATCTAAACAGACACCTATTGACATCACGTAATGCCTTAATGAGTAAAGGTCATTCATATCTCAATCAAGGAAATACGCCAACTATCGATCTACACTGAGGTTTAACCATCAGACAGATCTAGGTAAAGTATAAAATAAATAAAAAGATCTCTAAAAGATAAGTAACGACTATATTTATGAATTTAAATATGAATATGCAGGCCAAAAAGCATAAGAATAATATGATATATGAAATACAAATAGACATAAGAGATAATTAAAAGCGTAGATGAACACGAATAAAATAAAAGCATAAACACAATAATGAATACAAATGATACTTTCCCGAACTGTTTTCATGTGCAAATTTGATCTGCAAATTTGGGTTCTACCAGAACTGACTATGTTAAAATTGACATTGTATTTTAGGTGGAAGACAATAATAGAGAAGCAGGTGCAATAGATATTGTCAACTATATGGCAGGACTATATCCTACTAATAAGAGTAGTATGAAGTGGAAATCTAGTTCGTCAACAAAGATTTCACAACCATCTGTGGAACACCCAGTAAGAGCCTCTCCAAATCGTGTCAACTCAAATGAAGGGTAACGACTGTAAGATAAAGAATAGGGATCATGTAATGTATGGATGTGTAATCTAGAATATGATTAATAGGCCATTTTAATGATATTTTTATATACCTTAGAATAAATTTTTCTAGGTCCTTTCTTATGTTTTCTTTTATTACTCCAAGACTTTATGCTCTAAAAACTGTTATTATGTGGTAATCAACCACTAAACCTATGCCATGGACATATGCTACTTAATGTGCTTTATCGGGATAAATATGCTCTGTTTATTGCTATGAAATTATGATCATGTTTTGTGAATGAATTGACTATTTGAGAAATAGATAATATATGTACTTTGAATGATTGCCATGAGTGCTTTTATCCTGACAGTGTTAATGCAGCGCATCGAAGTAGAAACCGTCATCTTGTTCAGGAGAGCACGTCTATGTGTTGGACGCTTGACTAGGTCCTACAGCAGATGCACACAGATGAAACATCAGTGTAGCAGTGGTGGAAGGTTTCCAATAAATCCAAGTAGAGACGGTTGAGAGAAGACTTGGCGAGTGTAGTAATTTCCTTGATGAAATCTAGGAGAGAGTGGGAAGTTAGATCTGTTGTCTAAGCAGTTCTTTCTTCTCTTCTGGACCAATTCTATTTTCTGTTTTCTAGTTTCCTTTCTATTAGCTAATTGTAATAAAAGCTCCACCTTTTCTTAGGGAATGTGGAGTTTAGCAGTTATATGATTTTACTTTAAATAAATCCCCACTCCTGTGTGAGAAGGAGGGCAGTAGTATTATTATTATTATAGTTGAAATATAGTTCAATTCAACTATTTTACTGTTGTTAAGAATTCCTGTACTTTGTTATTCGAATTAATGAGAAAATAAATTTTTGAGGTTAATTCTGTGTAATTAAGTGTTCTGGATACTCACCCAAGGGGGTCCACTTGGTGAGGAATACATAGATAGATTCATTCTAGTTTAGCTTCCTTTCCTACATTTCTGTTATTTCAATTCCCGTGTTGAACAGCTTCTGCAGCCAAAGCCACAGGATAGCTACCGCTTCCTGCGACCGAGCAACAGAGTAACTAAGGCATTATAGTTATTTGTGTGCACTCTTCCATCCTGCTAGCAGTGTTCATTTCCATCATTTACTTTCAAGCATCTACTTTCACAACAATAGTTTAGCTTTCCTTTGAAGTATTCATTTCACGCAGCAATAGTTTAGTTTCCTTTCGAAAGTATTTATTTCATGTAGCCATAGAGTAGTTCCTTTCCAGCATTTATTTCCTGCAACAATTATAGAATGATTGGTTGAGAAAGCACTTGGTGCATATATTTTACTGGCCCATTTCAAGTATCACGTCCCTGGGTTTGACATATTAAATGAGTTTCTTATAAAGTGGATGAAGTGCTTAGTTGGATGTCCAATCCCTGAGTTAAAAGATTATGCCTAGTTTTGGAGCCTTTATAACAAGCGATCATTTTTGGTGCCACTGCCAGGGATGGTGCCGAGATTGGTTCTTATTCAACCATTCCTAGGGTTCATTTTCATGCTTTCATTTCCTTCTTTAAGTACATTAAGTCTCATTTTGACAAAGCAAACCGCTATTCACATCATTCCATACTATCTGCATGCATAATAGACGAAGAGACACCCGAGGAAGGTACTTGCCAAATCCATCCCACAACCTATTTGAGGAAGAAAACCAGTTCATTGATGCTATTGTTGAGCTTCCTGAAGCCTCTTCATTATCCTCATCTTCTGAGGGTGAATTTCATGGTTTCTTCTAGGGACAACCAGAAGCCAATCTATTTGTTGAAGCCTTTGCCAATCTAGAACTCCATAATCCTCAAGTAGCAAAACCTTGGAAGTTAGTCATCTACCAACCTCAGAATTGGCCTCAAAATCCACCTCCACAATAATGAAGGATGGACAATCCTACTACATTTCTTTTCCCCATCTCTGATCAGTGAGATAATAAAAACCTCAAAAATATTCCCTCTTCTTCTCTTCCAAAATTTTACGGCCTTGTCACAGAGGATCCATATACCTTTCTCTTTGAGTTTGATATTCTTTGTAGGAGATATGACTACACCAATGATGCTCACAGGCTTAAGTTGTTCCTTGCAACACTTAAAGAGTCTGCATTGCGATGGTTTATGGGCTTAGGACAGGATGTTGTCCATAATTAGGATGAAATGAAGGATGCTTTCTTGTTGAAATATAAGGAGTACTGTCGAGGGAATGATATGCAAGGGGATGATATCTTTAAGATGTCACAGAAGGAGGATGAGAGTCTTGAGGATTATATCTCAAGGTTCATGTTCAGTTTACAGAAGAATACTCAGCACAAGCTCAATGAAGAATCTCAGAAGTTTCTCTTTTTGTGAGGCATTCATGACAAATGCACAGAGGCCCTAGACCTAATGGCCGGAGGAGATATCACCCAGGCATCATGGGATGATATCCAGAAGATCTGCCTTAAATACTCAAGAGCTGCTGTTAAGAAAGGAAGAGGATATAGGTCCACTCTGTTGAATTCCAATGGTGTTGGTGCTTCACGGACTGAGATAACCAATCTCTTGTCCAATTTAAAGCAAGATATCATCAACAACATGGCCACCCAACTAGATACCATGCAAGATAAAAAGAAACATGAGGAAGCAGAGGCCATGCTAGAAAAATTATGTCCACATTGTAGACAGAGGAAGAGAGACTGTAGATACAAACTGGTTGCTAACATGGTGACTACACAAATGCTGACTGATTACAAACCAGCTGAACTAGAGGATGAGCAGTTGTTCTTCATCGCTCAGTGATGACCATGGGTACATAGACAAGGTATGCCTCAGGATCCTCTTTCATTTAGTGGTCCTTTTTATAATAATCAATGACAACCCCCCATAAATTACCAAAATCCTCCCTGGAATAATTCCCATAATTAGTGGCAGAATTACCCCAATCCATAGTGGCCAAACCCTCAAGGAGGTTGGAAACAACCTCAAGGGGCATGACAGCCATCACAAGGTAATTAGAAGCAAAACCCATCGTGGCGAGGTGACCAACAATGGCCAAATCAACCACAAGGAGTTTTTCCACCACCTATGCAACCTCCATAGTAGCAAGCTCTTTTACCACCTCTTGCAGCTACTAATCCGCCTCCTAAGCTTACTTAGTTACCTACATAGCTGTAGCCGAACCCCAAAAATTGACCTCCTCCACCACATAAAAATGTGTATGCTATAGACCAGTCATAGTATTCCATACAATACCCTGCCTATGCAACCAACCTCGATGATATTCACCTGCGGTCTGGTACCACTCTGCTTGCACTTGAGCGTCCTATAATTACTAAAATGTCTCTTGAGGAGCCCAATCGCCCTGACAATCCATCTAATCTAGTATCCCTTGCATCACTAGCTAAGTCCAATTAGCCTACCATTCCTCCTTTCCCACAAAGATTGTAGCTGAGCAATCTGAAGACTACTGATGAATCAACTTTCAATATCCTTGACCAACTAAAGAATGTCAGCGTCCAAATTCCCCTTTTCCAGGCAATCAAAGATGTTCCCACATATGGAAAATCCATCAAGGAAGCTTTCTTTAAAAATCCTAGAGGCAAGAAGAAGGATCCCCAGACTGTCTATGTCCTGGGCAAACTGGTGGACATCATGTTATGGAAGCTTACCATCCCAAAATATTCTGACCCTGGCAGCCCTATTGTCGAGGTCATTATTAATGGGACTGCTATAAAAAATGCCTTGATTGATCTAGGAGCCACCATTAATGTCATTACTAAGGACATTATGCAACACCTTGGTATCACCAACCTCCACAATACCCCTACTGTCCTACAACTTGCAGACAGTTTGACTGTAAAGCTTGATGGAGTCGTAGAGGACGTTGTGGTTTACCTAGAGTCTTTGTCCTACCCTGCAGATTTCATGATCCTCTTGCCAAAAGCTACCTTAGGAGGCTATCCAATTATTCTAGGACATCCTTGGCTGGCCACCACTGATGCCTACATCAGTTGTTGGTTAGGAGATATGACCATTTCTGATGGTCAGCACACCAAAACTTTGGCCTTGTATCCTCCTTCTCAACCCTAGATGGAATTAGCCTCTTCCATATGGCCAGATGTAGAAGAAGAAGCTGAAGTTATTAACCCAGTCTCCTAATTAATGATGTTAACAAGGAATCCCTTCCTACAGCTACATGAGGAGGATAAATTAATCACCAACATCCTGCATAACTAGTATGGACTGAACTTGGACCCTTTGGATAGTTCCTTCCAAAACTACTCCTTGCAACCGTTGTACTCTGATTAGCAAATATCTTCCCTTGAATCCAACCAGATCTATCGCCAAATGCTTCCCTATGAGATCCAATTACCCTCATTAACTGATGCATCTATGGTCGAGCTCACTAAGCAACTGGAAGTTTCCCCTAAACGCTGCTTGAACATCAATAGAAAAATTTCTCCTCCGCAACAAACATCATTGACCAAGCTACTGAAAACCCATGCTACAACTTTTGCCTAGGATTACACTGATATGAAAGGTCTAGACCCAAAGTTATGCACTCATAGGATTTTCCTAAAAGAGGATAAACCCCCAGTATGATAACTTCAAAGACGTGTCAACCCTACCCTTCATGAGATAGTCAAAGTCAAACTCTAGAAACTCCTTAAAGCCAGTTTCATATATCTGATATCAGACAGCCAGTGGGTTTCCCCACTAGTCATAGTTCCTAAGAAAGGTAGAAAGTGGAGAGTGTGTGTGGACTACAGAGAGCTTAACAATGCCACCAAAAAGGACCATTTCCCTCTACCATTCATTGACTAGGTTCTGGATTCTCTAGCGGGAAAGAAATACTTTTCTTTCTTGGATGGGTACAATGGATACAATTAGATCTAGATTCTTCCAGAGGATCAGGAAAAGACCACATTCACTTGCCCATGGGGGACTCTTTCTTATTCATTTTTTCCATTTGGCCTCTGTAATGCTCCTACTACTTTTCAGCGGGCGGTTATCAACATTTTTGCTGATATTTCCCATGACTGTATGGAGATCTACATGGATGACTTTACAACTTATGGGGAAACTTATGAGGAAGCATTGGAAAATCTGGAAAAAGTCCTCACCAGATGCAAAGAACACAACCTGTCTTTGAATAGCGAGAAGTGTTTTATGATGATGCAGGAAGGTGTAGTGCTTGGTCACTACATTTCTTCTCTTGGCATTCAGGTAGACCCGACCAAAATTGAAGCCATTGTGAATCTTCCTACCCCAGCCAAACAAAAGGATGTCAGAAGATTTCTTGGTCATGATGAGTATTACAGAAGATTCATAATGGATTTCAGCATGATGGCCTACCCTATGTATTCACTGCTCACTAAAGATGCTGACTTCATTTGGACATCAGACTATGATGAAGCTTTCCTGCAGCTTAAGTCTATACTCACTCAGACACCTGTCCTGCGAGGTCCTAATTGGGCACTCCCATTCTACATACATACAGATGCCTCTGATCATGCTGTTGGAGCAGTTCTTGGACAGAAGGAAGGTACCCTAGAACACACTATTTATTTTATTAGCAAGAATCTGCAAGGAGTTGATTTGGACTACATTGTTACCCAAAAGGAGCTATTGGATGTTATCTATGCTCTGAACAAATTCTGCCATTATGTCACTAGTTACCAAATATTTGTGCATACGGACCATGTAGCTATTAAGTACTTAGCTAACAAGCTTGCCATAACAGGAAGATTAGCTAGATGGTTGTTGCTGTTATAGGAGTTTGATATTACCATCATAGATAAGCCAGACAGATCAAATGTGGTAGCCAATTTTCTCTCACACCTGCAGAATGCTGATGAACCTATGGAAATTGACGACAGTTTCCCTGACGACCACCTGTTCTCCATCACAACAAAA
Organism: Thuja plicata; assembly: GCA_018584345.1. Classification (NCBI taxonomy): domain Eukaryota; kingdom Viridiplantae; phylum Streptophyta; class Pinopsida; order Cupressales; family Cupressaceae; genus Thuja; species Thuja plicata. Next base: position 4,881,361 of record MU225567.1, read on the forward strand.
GCACCCTAGTATGCTCATATTGCTAACTATCTGGTTTCACAAAAGGTACCTCCATACTTCTCTCTAAAGGAAAAGCGGTTACAAATAGAGAAAACTTTCAAATTTTCATGGATTGCTGATTGTTTATTCTATACTGGCCTCGACCAAGTATTGAGAAGATGTATTCGAGAGGATGAAACTTATGACATCCTTCGGGCTTGTCACGATGAACCCTGTGGATGAAATTTTTATGCCAAACAGACAGCCATGAAGGTACTTTATATTGTTTACTATTGGCCATCCCTCTACAAGGATTCAGCCAATTACACTAGGAAGTGTGATCGATGCCAGAGGATAGGGCGGCCTACTAAATCTAATGAAATGCCACTCTTTCCTCAGGTTGTAGTGACTCCATTTGATAAATGGGGAATCAATTTTTTCAGTCCCATCACTCCTACATCTGATGATAATTTGTACATACTTGTATGTACTGATTATGTAACCAAGTGGGTGGAGGTTAGAGCCATGGAGCACGCCAGGGATAACAAAGTCACACAGTTTCTTTATGAGGAGATATTCACGCATTATAGTGTACCCCGTGAGTTAGTCACTGACCAAGGAGCTCAATTTACCTCCACATTGATTACTTCTCTAATGAATGAGTATAACATTCACCACCGAAAATCAAGCCCCTATCACCCACAGGCGAATGGTCAGGATGAAATCACTAATAGGGAGATAGAAGCTATCCTCACGAAGACAGTTTAGTTGCACAAGAAATATTGGACTAGTTTCCTCCAGGAAGTAGTATGGGCCTACCGTACTACATGGAAAAACACAACAGGGTTTACCCCTTTTGAGTTGGTCTATGGAAAAATAGCTGTGATGCGTATTGAGTTTGAACATAAGAGTTTACGAATGACATTGCAGCTAAACATTGATCTTACTAAGGCACAACACGACAGGATCATGCACCTTAACCAAGTGGATGAGATAAGGAAGGCCGCCCTGTAGCACACAGAATTGGTTCAGACACAGCGAAAAAAGTGGCATGACTCTCACATCCTTGCCAAACAGTTTGCACGTGGCGACTGGGCTCTTTTGTTTGACTCAAGATTCCAAGAAAACCAAGGTAAGCTTACAACACGTTGGCTTCACCCTTATGAGATTTTTCATGTTTATTCTAACGGAGTAGTTCATCTATCCACCATCGACCCTTTACATTTCAAGTTACTGGTGAATGGTCATAGGCTTCGCCTATACCATAAACCACAGACAAAGGCCGATTTCCTACGACAGTTTGAGATTTCTCCTGCAGCCACAGAACCTCCTGCAACTGAAGAACCTCCTCCTCCTGCTGAGAACTTTCCTGCAGATGAAGGACCTCCTGCAGCCAAAGAACCTCCTCCAGCTGAAGACTTTCTTGCAGTCGAAGGACCTCTTCCTACTGAGGGTATTCCTGCAGCCCACCAGAGTAATTATTTGCTTCGGTTGTCTCTTTCAAGATTTACCGCATGCATTCATATTAATAAAATTTTCATTTCCCACGAAAATCTCTTTTCCATAATAAAAATGTCATCTCATCCGCTTTTTCATCATATTTTTCTACCATCACCGCATCCACGTCACCTCATTATTGTGCCAGCTCAAATTTTTACTCTGCCTATGTCATCAAATCTTTCTGGATTTGGGAATTTAACGGTATAATATTCAAGGTACGCATTACTTTATTGCCTCAAAAAGTTTTTTTTACTTCATTTAATATGATTATGACACATTGTAATTAATATAGCGATTCATCCATGATCTTGCCGTACTTTTCCATGCAAGTGAGGACACTTGTCACATTTTTTGTAGGGGGTAGTACATAAGGTTTTGTGTGTAATAAATGAATTATCCCATCAGCTCAAAACTTATGTCATTTCCAAATTAGCTATCATAAGTGCCAATATTTTTCATTACTATTTTTCCTACCAAAATTTTATCGAGCCATCATATAAAAATTATGATTTGACAAACCCTCGTGTAAATTGTCGAAACCAACCCTGTTTTTAACTAAAAAATTTAGTTCAACTTCACATAATTATTTCAAAATTTTGTATTGTCTCTTGTCTACCCGAAAACACTACAAAGTTTTCATTCCAATTTTGGGCACATTAGTGGAGTAAGGAGATTTTTGAGTTTTTCAGACATTGTTGGAATTTCAAGCAGTAGGAATGGGTGGTCCGCCTATACGACATGAACCATCAAACCACCTAGAATTGTTACAAGACTAGGACAACATTCAGGTTTTTAACAGAGTAGGATGTCTCACCTATTTTGTTAGGTGAAATGGGTATGACGAAGATACAACACTGGAATTTTTGAGAACATACAACAATGGAGTTGTATATGTTAAGGGGTTGCGAATTGAAGCTTCGGAAGCATGATTTTCCAAAGTCTCTGGACTTCCGGCTACAGGAGAAGCATTTCCATAGGGGCACGATGCATGAACAGCTAGAGCAGAATTTGCATTTCCAGCAGACGCCACAATTGATGACAGTAAATAGGGAGTAAAGCAGACATCTCTTCCAGGGGAATATCCTCAATTGGCCATTCATGTCATAAGGTACATTACCTGTGAGGGCTATTTTTCCTTCTTGCATGTACTACACTTTAAATTGTTGAGCCATTTATGACATAACCATTTAGTAAATGCTCCAAATTTTCTATACACCGTTTTGAATTTAAGTGCTGAAGAGGTACGAAAGGGGTGACAGAATGCAGTGACCCACCATGGTTTAATCAAACTATTGGTGGAAAGGTCACTGAGGGATGTATCTCCCATGTCTTGGGATGAATTTATTTTGGCACCTCATGTTCAATTGTATGGAGAGGGGCCACAGCCTAAGAATCAAGAAGAGCAGGAAAATAACCTTGATAAGGAAGAAGAATTCATTGAAAAATATGAACCCTTGAGGAATTCTTCTCCTTCAGGAGTTAATGAGGAGAATGTGCCCTCTGGTCATCCAAACCCTACCTCAGGGAGCGGAGAGATTGAGGTCCCCACAGTTTCTCGGCAAAAAGATAAAAAGGGCAAGGGCAAGGGAAAAGCAAAAATGCTAGAATATATGAGTCAGGATATTCCTACTATTACTGTTCCTCTTGCAGCCACACCTACCAAGAAAATAAAACTTTCACAGAAGAAACATGCAACCTCTACTGATATCCCATTGTGCAGAAGTGTTTGTTTAAACATGATACAACCAGACGACAAAGGTTCCCCTATTACGGATGATGATTCGCATGTCTCCTCGGGGGAACCCTTACAAGAACAACCACAAAAAGTCATCCCTATTGCAGAATGCTAGGGTATGATGGAAAAGGATCCTATAGACGCTGAGGTGATTCCATAAATAGAATGTGTAATACCAGAGGTAGCAGAGCCTAAAAGAGCCGGAAGAGAATCTTCTTCTCTATAGGAAGGCAATCACGGGGAAAGGCCCCTTGTTCTAGAAAATATCCCAGTTGGTCCAAAGAAAGAGGAAAAACCACCAGCAGCCAGGGCGGTCCTGTAACCACCTAAATTTGGTCTATCGCAACTATGGACCCTATTTTCCCTAAGTGTGATCATACCCTCGATTTATGTCCAAACGACCCTGTTACTGCTTGGCATAAATCTGTTAATCAATTTAATATCCTAGGTGATTTTTATCACTGATTTATATTAATTATTATAGCCATACAATTCAAATCAATTTCGACCAATCAAATCAAATCAAAATCAAA
>MU225567.1:4898016-4919221 GCA_018584345.1 Thuja plicata
ATCTAATCCTAATCCTAAATTCTTCTCTAACCCACCTCCTAATGTTGTCACATTCCATTAGGGAATACTTAGCAACTCCACCCACTTGAGAAAGTCCACTTTCTCAAGCTGGAATTTCTTAAAGTCCTTATGCTCTTACATCCTCCCTTCCCTCTTTAAGGCCTTCATTAATGCCTTCATTAATATGAAGAACTTAAGCCCATGTCTCTCCCATGCCTTATTAATGCCTTGGGCATTAAAGGCTCTTACATGTTCATTTATTGGGCCTCCTGATTCATAAATGAACCTTGTCCCCCTCTCTCTCTCCCATTCTTCTATAAATAGAAGCCTGTTTTGAGAGAAAATAAGCCTTCACTTGAGATTGAAAATACATTGTTATGCTGCTAGATTGTTCTTAGAATTACATTTCATCTTTCATTTAATGCTAGTTCATTGTTCTTATTTCATCTTTTAGAGTTAAAATACATGCTCTTGCATCTTTTAGCTTGTTTTTAAAATAAAATCCTTCATGCTAGGTTGTATTTGTCACTGGTTTATAACATATTCTGAGGGCTGATATGTTATTAATTACACTCCTCCTAGTTAGCAGGCAATAGGTCAGTTTTAGTGGGTTTACATGCTTTTACTAACCCTTTTTGACTAATATAATGATCTATTGAGTGTTTGTGTTGATTCTGATAGGTAACCATTTACACACGCACAGGTCCCACATCGACAACCTGAGGAGGTAACTAATCATGCTCTCTCGGTTGACTATTTCATTGCAATACAATATCAAAAATTGACGTGGGAATTGGAAAAGACAAAATTAAGAAGGGATCTTGAAAGAAAACAACAAGAAATTGAATTCCTACAGAATAAGATTAATAACATTGCAGATATAATTCTAGAATTGATAGAATGCAGACCACCACCACGAGTTTATGCCGTATGCCTCAAAGAGCAATTTTTTATGTTTAAACTAATGAGAGTCCTTTGGGATTTTAACTCAGGCATAGAAACCTCACATGAATTTGTGGCTGCATACAACACATCACCTGATTGTGTTCAGAATCTGCTATGTGAGTTATACATGCACAATTATGTTGTTCCTTTTAATGCTGATTGGAATCCCCTTATTTTTATTGGTGATATACATTTGTCTGCCCTCGTTTCCTGGATTCAGAATGAAATAAATTATGGTGAGCAATTACATAAGTACAGAATCTTGGAAAAGTCCATTTCATTGCCCCTTCATCCTGAAAGTTGGTCACCATGACAGATTTACTGTGACAAGATGCAAATTTTAAATTTTTTATGGATTTCATGATTCTACACCAAGGAAACAGATTTTGGAAAGCCGTGAGGAATTTTTCTCAGCATTTGAAAAATTGTCATTATCAGACGGGGACAGGGCAACTGAAGGGTTAAGGCAGAGATGGGAAAGACTCACTCTAGCACTTAAGAGGGCAGAGCCACACAGTTTGATTAACTTGTGGGCTACAGTGTAGCATGTTAGTTGGTATATACGCCACAAAAGACAACCATGACCCGATCAATGGTTGCCACTCACTTTCTAGCCTCCCCTACTTTTATGGCCATTGTATAGCTGTGTGGATGGTGAAATAAATGAACAGCAGTAACTGAGAAGATGGGTAAAGATGGAGCACACAAATGGATTCTACTGGCGAGTGGGCACCTCCATGATTGGAGAAATATAGGAAGGAGACCTCTAGGTTCCTTCCAAGATCTGAAATGTCTTAGTGCCTGAGGACCGACACTAGTCTTTGTAGGGGGAAAAATGATAGGCCATTTTAATGGCATCTTTTATATACCTTAGAAGAAATTTTTCTAGGTCCTTTCTTATGTTTTCTTTTATTACTCCAAGACTTTATGCTCTAAAATTTTTTATTATGTGGTAGTCACCTACTGAGCCTATGCCATGGACATATGCTACTTAATATGTTTTATCGGGATGAATATGCTCTGTTTATTGCTATGAAATTATGATAATGTTTTGTGAATGAATTGACTGTTTGAGCAATAGATAATGTATGTACTTTGAATGATTGCCATGAATGCTTTTATCCTAACAGTGTTAATGTAGCGCATCGAAGTAGCAACCATCATCTTGTTCAGGAGAGCACGTCTATGTGCTGGATGCTTGACTCGATCCTGAAACAGACGCACAATGATGAAACATCGATGTAGAAGCGGTGGAAGGTTTATGATTAATCTAGATGGAGATGGTTGAGCGAAGACTTGGCGAGCACAATAATTTCCTTGATGAAATCTAGGAGAGAGTGGGAAGTTAGATCTGTTGTCTACACATTTCTTTCCTCTCTTCTGGACTAATTATATTTCCTGTTTTCTAGTTTCCTTTCTCTTAGCTAGTTGTAATAAAAGCTCCACCTTTTCTTAGGGCATGTGGAGTTTAGCAGTTAGATGTTTTTCCTTTAAATAAATCCCCGCTCCTGCGTGAGGAGGGCAGTAGTATTATTATTATAGTTGCAATATAGTTCAATTTTTCTATTCTACTGTTGTTAAGAATTCCTGTACTCTGTTATTCGAATTAATGAGCAAATGAATTTTTGAGGTTAATTCTATGTAATTGAGTGTTCTGGATACTCACCCAAGGGGGCCCATTTGGTGAGTAATCCATAGATTGATTCATTCTAGATTAGCTCGCTTTCCCGCATTTCTATTATTTCAATTCCTGTGTTGAACAACTCTTGCAACCAAAGCCACAGGATAGCTACCGCTTCCTGTAGCCGAGCAACAAAGTAACTAAGGCATTATAGTTATTTGTGTGCACTCTTCCATCCTGCTTGCAGCGTTCATTTCCATAATTTACTTTCAAGTATCTACTTTCACAGAAATAGTTTAGTTTTCCTTTGAAGTATTCATTTCATGCAGCAATAGTATAGTTTCCTTTCGAAATCATTTATTTCTTGCAACCATAGAGTAGTTCCTTTCCAACATTTATTTCCTGCAGCAATTATAGAATAATTGGTTGAGAAAGTACTTGGTGCATATATTTTTCTGGCCCGTTTCAAGTATCATGTCATTGGGTTTGACATATTAAATGAGTTTCTTATAAAGTGGATGAAGTGCTTAGTTGGATGTCCAATCCTAGAGTTAAAAGATTATGCCTAGTTTCTGAGCCTTTATAACAAGTGATCAATGATATCTTACAGAATGTAGAGAAATGTGTATATGTGTGTGGGGGATAAAGGTAAGATGTTCCTCTTCTATCCCAAGATGTACAAATGAAGGATCCAAATTGATTAACCCCAAAAGAAGGATCAATGCATAAATGAATCAAACATTTGGAAATGAGAGCAAAGAGGAAGGTCTTAAATTCCTTCTTATGATCTAGAAAGTATATTTGAAATGATTGAAATGAATAGGAGAAAGTACTAACCTTAAGATATGGCAAATCTGAAGAATATTGTTTTCGGGGGTCTGTACCCTGTTTCACGAAAATCTGAATCCCGATCTGGAATAGAAATGCAGAGACGAACAAAAACCAAAAATATTTTTTTGATCCAACACCAGCTTGATAAAATCTTGACCTTGACCCAAAAATGTCACCGTTGACCCCAAAATCTCAACCTTGACCTTCATAGCTCCGACAAAAAATCTGTTCGCAGATCCTGGAAGTTTTCTAAAAAGTGTATCCAAATCTACACTCTAATTCTCTGTCCTAAACCTGTACCTGCAAGAAAAATGGATTTTTTTTATTGGGGGGGAGGGGTTTGCCTTGATCAAACCCTAGTTTTGGAATTAACCTTAAAATATAATTGAAATTGCATAACTAAAACAAAGTAAATAGAACAATTCACCTTGCTTGTAGAAATCCTTGTGGCAGATTTGAATCCGTGAATCCACAAGTATGTATGCACCAAATGGACATAGAATGTAGAATGTAGGATGTCTCAAATCAATTGCATGTAGATATTCAACACCAATCTTGAATGGATCTTGGAATAGGAAGAAGCTTGGAGGAATGTGGATGGGGAAATCTTTAATAAGAGGGCTCCATAGAGCTTGAATCCTTCAATGACTACCAATGGATCTCCTTGATGAATTAAATGCTTGAATTTATTTTAATTATTGAGTGCTTGGACGTAGATGCTTGCTTCAATAGATCATGCATAGAGTTCTTTCCTTTGTCCTTTCAAGTCTAAGTGCTTCTTGGTTAGAGAAAATTAGAGGAGAAAGCTTCCTTATATATGAATTTAGGGCACAATCTTCTAAAGAGGCCTACATAGGAGAATTATATTCCAAACAAAGCCTACACCCCTAGAAGAGGACCTATATTAAATATAAGTTAGGATTTGTTGTCCCGAAGTCCGAAATAGCCGACCCAGAAGCGGGAATTAACTTTTTCCAGACACCGACATCTGAAAATCCTGAGATTCTGGAATCTGGACCCCGGACCTGAAAAAGGTCGATTGTGACCTAGGTCAAGGTCAAGGTCAACCTAGGTCAAGGTCGTGGTAGACCTTGACCATAAAAGGTCAACCTTGACCCTTAAGCAAAAGTCCCAGTGTTTCTGTCTAGGTTGCCAGAAATAGGTTGGAAAGAGTGGAAATGGGGCAGAATAGGGGATAAAGCCAGATCCAAGTCAGGAACCCATTCAAGGTGCTTGACATGACCCCATACCACTTACTTGAAAGGCTAAACCAGTCCACAATGGAAATGCTTCCATTTTCGAACTATACATTTAGCCCCCACTTTAGCAAGAGTATGGATTCAACACAAACTCTTGGTAAAGGAGATCATAAAGAATAGATAATCTTATTGAAATCAAAAGGGACAAAGGAATCCTCAAGCCCCCAAGAGATTAAGTCTTTATCAACCCTAAGATCATGATAAGAGAGACATCACCAGTTAAGGAGAAAGAGAGAGAGAGAGAGAGAGAGGGTGTGATTACCTCACCCAATGAGAACTTATGTCCCATTGTGAACCACACAAGGAAAACTATGTAATTGGAAAGATGGAGTTGAACCGCTTAGTGAATGTGGCTACTCACTAGTCAACCCATCAGGGAGATCCAATCTTAAGGACACCTTCTTGACCCTAAGGGATCAAAACATTTGTAAATTGAAACTGGAGGGATCAAGAGATCCGTATAAATTTAAACTGGAGGGATCAAGAGATCCTGTAAAGTAAAAAGTGTCTGTGCTTTAAGGATTAGTTTTTAATCCATAAAGGGAAATTTTTTTAAGTTTTGAAAATATTTTGAATGTGCCTATGTGAAAAAGGTGAGTAGAGCGTATGCCCCCATTTTAAAGTCATTGCTAACACTTTAAAAGGAGCAATGGATTTAACAGAAACATAAACAACTCTACTGATTATGTTTCCACTACGAGATGCCCCCAAATGAAGAAAAATCAAGGGAAATATCACATAAACATACAAAGAACATAGGAGGGATCTACCCACTGTGGGGTAAGTATGATCATAGGATAATATTTATATATAGATATGATATTATTGAAAATGAATTGACATCATTCCCCAAAGAAAGTAGAATTACAATCACAATGGAGGAAAGAAAACTCAAGAGTTACAAAGAAGAATCTATTCGGACCACAACATGGAGACCAAAAAGAATAAGTGCTACCATGTTGCAGATCCAAGCGGACTACACAAGGAAAACATTCACGAACAATAGCACAAGTACAATATAACATGAAACAACATGTAGAAGAGTAAAGATACATATAGAGGAATTGTACAACAAGTTTGTTTCCTTTATGGCCTTGCACCAACAAAGTAACAAGGGTCGTATAAAATATTCTAACAAACATTTAGCAAATACATTACGGGAGAAGCACAGTACAACATGCAAACACAAAAAGGGTTGTACCATAAAGGATAAGCCAATCAAGCGCATCGCCTACTCTCCCTATCTTGGTTTATATCATTTAGGTAAGGTGGGTAACTCGCAAGAGGGACTATATCCAATACTGTAGGAATAATAACCAGTTCCAAACAAGGATCCTCTTGAGAATTGTGTTGCTCGATACTAGGTGTAATTGTCAATTGAGTTGAAAGCATATGAGGTAAATCAGTATTAAGATTAATGGTCTCATATTCATCACTAAGATCAATATGATCATTAAGAGTATCTTCCTCATCAAGATTAATTGAAATAGGATCTAAGATGCGAATAGGATCGTCCTACTCATTCATCTTAACATCATTACGAACATTAACTTCTTTCAACAAATCAGGCATAGGTTGGTCAAAAGTAGGTAAAGAGTTTCAAAGAAAATAAGCACGGGTCCTAGAATTAGCTTGATGGTTCTTTCAACATTCATTAAAATTTTTTTTACGCTTTTCTTTGTTTGATACATGTGGAGAACTAGGAGGAATGACAAGTGATTCCTTCACAGGTTCTATAAGAGGATTGGTAGGATTCACAGTGGGCTGAAAAGTGATGCTGGGAGTTTGAGTAATAGAGTTAGCAATAATGGATAAAGGAGGTATAGAAGGTGTAGGCAAAAGACCACGGTTAAGATCTATCTGAGGCATGCTTAACTCAACAATCTTGCGATGTTTATAGGCTTTATATGAACGAAAAGGGGTATCAGGGTGAGGAGGACGTGAATTAGGCAATGAAGGACAAAATAAATCAAGAGTAGCACAATATCTAGGACTAGAAGGTTGATACAAACTATGATTAATTGTTTTCACTTCTCCATTATGAATTAACTTAAGGCATTTATGAATAGGAGAAGCAATAACATGCATAACAGTTATCCAAGGCAAACCAAATTTGACTTGAAATTGATCAGAAGTAGGGATGACAATGAAGGTAGTATCTACAACCTTGCCACAAAGTTCAATAGGCAAGGTGATAGAACCAAGTGCAGGATAGAGAAAACCATTACAAGTTTGGATCCATGCACCAGATGTATCATAATAATCATGATGTAGGTTTTTCATAAAAATATTTTCCTCAGTAATGACATTTATTAAAGATGTGGGATTCTCAAGACAACCACGCGAAGGTATCTTAGCAATCCTAGCATAGATATAAAGGGGACCATCAGGAGCCTTAATAGTCTCAGAATCATCAAAGGTAATTGAAAGTTCCTGAGGTCGTTTATCCTTAGTTTGTTTATGAGGTTTAGGTAGAAATGGAAGTTGAAGTGGAGGTGAAGGATCCTGAATAGTAGGTTGAGATAAATCAGTGCACTCAACATGATTAACAATGTGATTAAGATCATCCATCTTTGAATCATAAACAATATCCACAAAAGATTGTTGAGCGATAGTATTAGTATCATGTGTAGGTAAAGGATTCGTATAGATTTGAAGATTTTGATTAGGAGGAGAAATAGATTTATTCCCATTACCATAAAAATTATCAACAGATAAAGCATTAGAATCGATTAAGTCTTGAACCTTATGCTTTAGAGAATAACATTTTTCAGTATCATGGCCATTTTGGAGATGATATTGGAAAAAAGATTTAGAATCAAAGGATTTTGATGCTATCGTGGTAGGAAGAAGAGGTTGAATAAGAGGCAAGGTAGTCATATTAGCACTTAACAACCTACTCATTATAGAATGTAAATATTCAGAGAGAGGAGTAAACATATGATTCATACAGAAAGCAGTGGATGTAGAAGTGGCATTGTTGGTTGTAACAACAACTTGATCAGCAATCACATTCGTTTGTTTATTAATCTTGACATAGTTGTTAGGTTTCTAAAATTTATTAGGATTAGGAACAATGTCACTCTTATCAACTAGAACAGGAGCCATTGTAGTGTTACTCTCAAATTGACTCACTTGTAATTGATAATGATGAAGTGTTGCACAAAGTTGTTGAAAAGAGGTAAATTCAGTAAGCAAAATCTTATCTCTAATATCCTTTTGTAAATTTGAAATAAACATATACTGAATATTAATATCAGGAATAGGATAAGAAATATGAGCATACAAATGCTTAAATATACCAATAAAATTAGTCAATTTTCCCTTAATGTTTTGTTTACAATGAATTAAATCAGTTAAGGACACTTGCAAACCAATGTTATTTTGAAATTGTTGGATAAAGGTATTAGAAAGTTTAGGAAAAGAATCAACAGAATAATGAGGTAAATAACAATACCATTGCAAAGCCTTATAAAGAAAAGTTCTAGCAAACAATTTAGCTAAAATCCAATGGTCATGAACAAAATCACTACAAAGGATTTGAAATGTTTTAACATGAGTAAAAGGATCACCTTTACCATTGTAATTCTCAAGACGAGGCATATCTTCTTGCTGAGGGACAATAGCATGAATAATGTCTAAGGATAAAGGACTACCCATGTCACATGTAGGAATGCTAAACTTGGATTGGGTTAAGCATGCAAGCTGTTGTAAAGATGACATAGTTTGAGACAAACTAATGATTATGGAATTATTAGAATAAATAGGTGGCATCAAGACATTAGGAACACTAGGAAAAGTGTAGGAAGTGACAGAAATGGAAGACACAACCGGTGGAACATTGGGAACCAGAGTTGGAAGGGGATTGGAATAAGTAAAAGGCACACTATGATATGAAGGTTGTGAGGTAGGTAAAGATACCGGTGAAACACTCACAGGAATAGATGAAATTGGGAGAGATGTAGTCATGAAAGGAGGAGTATAAGTAGGAATGCTAGGTAAAGGAATAGAAGAAGGTCCCTCACTAGTAACAGGAGGAATGGATCCTAGTTCTTGAGCCTCGTGAGGTAAAGGTTTGACATTCAAATGCACAATATGAGTAATACCATGCAAAAGGTTAACACCTTGATCACTTTCATGAAGGAATTTATTAAGAGCCTCTATAGCTTGGATGGAATCTTGATTATAGTTTTCTTGAATAAGCCAATTTCCCATTTTATCAAGTTCTGTTGAAATTTTTTGCACTTTTTCAGGAGGAACTCTTAAAGCATCATCCTCATCATGAGATGAGTGAGAAGAGTTATGCTCCATAGAAGGATTAGAATCATGAGTGATCAAATTATCATCTGGGATCCTAAGGAAAGGAGAGGAAGACTTAGGATCAAAGGAACCCATAAGTCTACGACTTCTTCTAATCGGGATGCTATAAGTAGGACTAGAAGTGGTAAATCTCATACACCAATGTAATGCAAATGAACTAATTTAGGAAACACAAGATTTTGATTTTTAATTTTTGAAATGTAAATACAAGAACATAGAAGAAAGCTAATCTAATATGCATGCAAGATCTAACATAAACGATGTAAATCTAACACCAAAAAAGAAAGAGTTGTCTATCACGGGTTCACCAAAATGTAAGATAAAGAATAGGGATCATGTAATTTATGGATGTGTAATCTAGAATATGATATCTTACGAAATGTAGAGAAATATGTATATGTGTGTGGGGGAGAAAGGTAAGATGTTCCTCTTCTATCCCAAGATGTACAAATGAGGGATCCAAATTGATTAACCCCAAAAGAAGGATCAATGCATAAATGAATCAAACATTTGTAAATGAGAGCAAAGAGGAAGGTCTTAAATTCCTTCTTATGATCTAGAAAGTATATTTGAAATGATTGAAATGAATAGGAGAAAGTACTAACCTTTAGATATGGAAAATATGAAGAATGCTATTTTTGGGGGTCTGTACTCTATTTCTGGAAAATCCAAAGCCTGATCTGGAATAGAAACGTAGAGACGAATAAAACCCAGAAATATTTTTCCGATCCAACACTGTCTAGATAAAAATATCAACCTTGACCCAAAAAGGTCGACCTTGACCCTGAGGCCAAAGTCCCAGTTTTTCAGTCTGGGTTGCCAGAAATAGGTTGGAAAGAGTGGAAATGGGTAAAAATAGGGGGATAAAGACAAATCCAAGTCAGGAACCCATTCAAGGCGCTTGACATGATCCCAGGCCACTTACTCAGAAGGCTAAAGCAGTCCAAAATGGAAGTGCTTCCATTTTCTGACACTAAACCAACATATAATGAGTTATTTACATACTCTCACTAAGAAAGTTTTTCAATTGACTTCCTCGGTTCAACCTATAGTTTCTGCATGGAATGACCATAATTCCATAGATTCATATCAGGTAAGAGACTCTATTGATGAGTGAATTCTAGTTTGCACTAATCTATCTTTGCATTGTTGAAAGCATCTTTTTGATCATCATATTTATGAATTTGTATATACAGAACACTATCCTTAAGAATTGATTCTCATACACATAGAATTATTGTTATATTTTTTTTATTAACTATAGTATATTAATTATGGAAATCATGAAGAGTTTACATCAAATTACAAAATAATACATCTTCCCTTTCGTAGGGAGGGAGTCGAGTAGTCATGCATCAACTAGTGAATCAAAAAATAAATTGTTTACAAAAACATATATTTGAGTTTTATTCTATCCAGCCTCTATCTAGGAAACCAAGCTTTCCATGGAAGCTGATGATCTGCCCATTTGAGTCTCAGATTGTCATGGAGGATGACATTATATAGATTTGAGAAATAGGCCTCCCAGGGTAGTGGAGGGTGCACAGATATAGGTGTCAGATATAGTGAGTCATTCCTAGGAGCCTGTATGATGGGGGTTCTGGTTGAAGACTGATCCTGAGGACCTCAGCCCGATCCTATAGATTCACTGCTATCTACCACTTATTTATCAACCAATATTTCTGCACCTGTGGTGTTCCCCTATGCAGTCCCAATTCCTATACCTTTCTGTTTCTCTGTTAGCTACTTCTGTTACTTAATTTGCTTCAACATCTACCCTATCGTGACCTCATAGTTGAAGTCCCCTTCAGCTTTAGTGGACATTTTACATGTGACCTTCTCTCTGTCCAGAACATTTTAAACTTCTCTTATCACTTTCAATGCTTGATGTTCTTTTACCTGCAAGATCATGGTAACCTACGAGGCAACATTAAAAGATATGAGTCTCCATAGAGACTCAGTAAGAACTCTACTCCTACTATTGAAAATATCACCATTCCTAAACTTCCATATATGCCATAGAATGTGAAAGGAAAGAGTAGTCCAGAAAAGATTGCATCTTTTATCTAGTCCCATCAGATTCCCAGAAAGAATATCATGTATGTGAAAGTTACTATTTAGTTCCATCCCAAATAGGCTCCACAAGGTTATAGAAAACTGACATTCAAAAAATATACACAAGATATTTTCGGGTTCAGAGCAAAAGGAGTAGGAATTTGGTTCACTAGAAGGTTTCTTAATAGGTAACCTTTGCAAAACAAAACACCACATGAAACAAAGCACTTTAGGTTCAGCCGGGGTATGCCATAGTTTATAAAGGTATTTACTCCATGTAGTGCGGTCTATGTTAAGGTTCCATTTAACATTTAGGTGCTCAAAGTTGGTATCTGTGTTTGCAAGTATCTTATACATAGCTTTGTCTTTAGTCTTCCAAAGTTTAGTGCCATCCGTCCACTTGATTAGGTCCATTTTGTCTGAATCAACCAAGGTGCCTCTAAGGAGGTTGAGAGTTGCGCATGCGTCCCTAAGAGTGGTACATGTACTCCATTGGGAGAGGGGTATATCAAATTTTGATACAATTTCATCCCAGGCAATCAGCTTCCCATTCTCAATGATATCTGAAAAGTAACTAATGCCTAAGGAGCTCCACTTCCTAGCAGAGCATCCTTGCAACTGAGCCAAGGGTTTTTCACCCTTGTAAATATTCCAGCAGATGGATCTCTCCCCACACACATTCTTCTCCTGATCTAATAAGCCAAACCCTTTCACACTGGACCTTATTTCCTCCCATCCTTTCCATATAGATTGGTACACTACAGAGCCTGAGACAATCACTTTGAATTTTCCAATCATGAGATCAATTAGTGGCAGATTCTTCTAGTGCTTAGCATGGGCAGGGGTGCCCTTGCTAATATTATGTCTTATCAAGATCTTCCAAAGTTCATTTCCTTGAGAACCTTTAGCTATCCATTTAACAACAAGTGCTATTCCCTGCCATCTAAGATCCATTAATCCTAATCCTCCTTGCACAGTTTCCCTAGTGCACCAATCTCATCTGACAACATGAGTTTTCTTCTTTCCTTTATCATCTAATTACAGATAGTCCCTGATGACCTTGTGTATGAATTTAATATGAGCTTGATTGAAGAGCCCGACTGAAGAGTAGTAAATAGGGTATGCAACCAGTATCTTTTTAAAAACTTGGATCCTTCCTGCCAACGAGAGGAACCTGTTGTTCCATTTATTTAGCTTCGCTTCTATCTTATTCTTCACCCAATCCCACATGTTTTTAAGGTTAGGTTTAACAGAGAATGGAATACCTAGGTATTAGACTTGATGTTGTGGCACAATTTTACCTGTAATTATGATTCAACTTTCCTTGAGTCCTAAGCTCTCTTTTTCCCCACCACTTGGAACACTGTTTTCCAACTATTTGTACATTGACCCCATCTCTTGATGGCACTCTAATGCCTATCCATCTCATGGTTGATCCACCTAATCATAAGGGTAGCAACCTTTATGTCCTTGCTCCTTAATAGTGTTCTGTTAAGGGCAAAGGAGTTTCCTCCTTTTCTGGGGATGGGGTTTCTCCCCAAGTGAAATATAGAACTGGCAATAGGGTGATGGTTCAAAAGGGAGTATGAGACCAGTCTAACACAATCTCCACTATCCTCTTTTTTGAAACTGAAGAAGTCTTTATTGACATAGAATCTATCTAGCCTGCTGTAAATCCTTCTATTACCTTTCTAAAAGTTAGACCAAGTATGCCATATCCCTTTGAAGTCTTTTTTCTATCCAGCTAAGGGATCAAAAAGTCAAAGCTTACTAGTCATCTTAGAGCAAAAGTAGTTCTCATTTCCTTTCCACTCCATCGTAGCCCCTCCTCCTTTATCTTGTGGGGACTCCACCACATTGAAGTCCCCAGATACAATCCAAGGAATGTCCTTCATGTTGCACATCCACTCCCAGAGTTTAATTTTGTCAAAGTGATTATTAGGTGCATAAATGGAGAAAATTTTGAATTCAAGACTATTATGTTAAAGGATGACCTAAATAGTTCTATTACACGGGGAGCATCCCTAGTTTGAATCTTTGTTAGCCCAACTGGGATGAATAATTATAGCACTCCCACCCTTACCTCTTTGGTGATTGGTGTACACACTCCTGACATCTTGCCAAATACATTTTAAAGAAACATCTAAATAAAATCCTACCACCCTAATTTATCAGAGCAGAAAGAAGTCAAATCATTTCTACATTCTAATGAATCTCTTGACTACATACTTCTTGTCTTGGTACTCCAGGCCCCTCACATTCCAGGATTCTACTTTAATATCCA
This sequence comes from Thuja plicata, assembly GCA_018584345.1. Classification (NCBI taxonomy): domain Eukaryota; kingdom Viridiplantae; phylum Streptophyta; class Pinopsida; order Cupressales; family Cupressaceae; genus Thuja; species Thuja plicata. The sequence goes on from MU225567.1 coordinate 4,911,332, forward strand.
TAGCACCATTAGGAGTCCTCTTCCATAGGAGCTTGGAAGCTCTTTAAAAAATTAGGGAGTTTTCTCTTTTGTATTTTTAGTGGTTTGATACTGGAAATGTGATTGGGAGGCCTGTCTCTCTTCCTTTTGATCTTGGGAGCCCCTTCTTCTTCCCGTGGATCATCTCCCCTTCCTTTATTCTCCATAATTGGATTCCTGGTCAGGGGTTTCCTGCACTTCTTTTTTGGCTTGAAAGCATACTTAGAAGGTCCATTTCCTTCAAAGACAACTATGGCCAAATTTGATTCTCTAATCTCCCCTTCTTTTGGTTCATCTTCCAACTTGCACTATACTCCTTAGGGAAGGCACACTTCTCGTCACCAGAGAAATTATTCTCAGGAAGAGAAACAATCTCTTGATCAACATGCTCCTACGAAGTGGGGGCAGGTATCATAGTGATAAATACATTTTTAGTCTATCTTCCTTGTCATATGCTTCTCTGATAGCTTCCAGTGCACCATATGAGTTACCATTAGTATAGTAGTATTCCTTGTATTCTGATTTGTACTCTCTAGAGTGACATGTCCAGAATCTCTAAGTGGAGGAGTAGGATATCTTTTACTATGAGCTAAGATCTTCTTGATCTTATTCAGGACAAGTTTTTGGGCATTCAGAGTCCTATTTTTGGATACAGGACTCTTCGACTTCAACCCAAAATCAAGGTTTTCTATCTGTGGGAGATCAATTAACTTTTTAATGTTTAGACGAGAGGGAGGAATCTGACAAGAGTCTTTATTGAAAGCTCTTATGAGTGATTCTAAGGAGGCTATAGTAGCATCTGAGGACACCGGGAAACTAACATCAAGGTTAGTAGACCTTTAGGTAGGGGAGAAGAAGGCTCTGATTTACCATGGGAGGATTTGGAGTCAATCTTTTTTCCCGCCCTAGTTTTTGGGGCAATCTTTTTTCTATTCAACAATTGGCACTCATGCCTCATGTGCCCTTCCCTTCTGCATAAGAAGCAGAAATTAAGCCCTCCTAGGAAGGAGATTGGGAAATTATAGGTGTGGCCACCTAGGTCAAAGACAATCTCACATGGGAGATCAATCCCTGGGTTGATTGTGATTATAATTCTAGCATTTGTGTGGGGGAGTAGCACGTCAGTTTTTTCAACCCTAAGGATCGTGCCAAAGGGTTCAAGGGCCTGAGGAATAATGTTCCATAGGAATGGCGGTAGAATACCCATAGTAATCCGGTGGGGGCTTGATAAGGATATCACTTCGTTGTGGGCAGCGTTAGGAGTCCAAGGCAGAGCTCTAAAGTTGGCATTGCCAATCTTCCAGAATTGTCTGGTAATAATTTATTTTTGGGATTTGTGGTTCTTAAAAAAAATAAAAAACAACCCTTTCTGAACCATGCGAAGAAAGGAAAAGTGGTATCCAAATTGTTTCCCCCAAATATTGTGAAGCCAATCATTTAGGAAGGATCTTGATGGGATTTTATTAATGTCTTGGGCTGCCAAAAAAATTGCAGAGTTCCTAAGGTTATCCTTTTCTTTCTCAATAACAATGGACATATGAGAATTAGGTTTGATAATACATACAGTAGTAGGGATAGAGTTCTCACCTCTAGCGTTGGTTCCTTCTCCTATTCTTGGTGCTTGGCTGCCATCGATAACAAACTTTGCCTCTTGTGGGATAATCATTTCCTCACTGAGCGCTTGTTTGAAGGTTTTGCCATGACCTTTTGAACTCATACCTGGAGAATGAGTGCCCATTATTAGGTTTAGGTAATATAAAATGGTTCAAAAACACGGGGTTATGCATTGATTGTTGTCAGGCCAAGATGGCCATGTACGTCAACAGCCAGAGACCTCCAAATTGTAGAGCACTTTCCTCGACATTTTTGATTTCATAGCATTGTTGTTATTGCATTTTCACACCATTTTTTTATGCTATTTCTTCTCTACCAAGCTATAATCAATCTTAACTACATGCAGAACAATTTTATCAAAGAAATACAAAAACAAAAACACCTTGATGCCAACAGAGTTGCCAATATTGACAGTGATCATGATGAACTAGTGAATAAGAATGTGCAGCCCAATCATAGTTGTGTTGAAGTTGAGGTAATATAATACTTGCGTTGTGGGAAAAAATTATAGCTTTTGTATTCTTTACTTGAATTATATTAACCTTTCATGATGTTTAAACTACATGTAGAGCAATCATATGATAGAAAATTGAAAAAGAAACAACAATGTTGGTAGTGATTATGTTGATTTCGAAGAGAATGTGCATGATATTTATAGTACTAGCAGTGCTAAACTTGAGGTGAGTGCTATAAAAATTTACTTTTCCTTAATTATGATATGATTGTTAGTTATTAATTTAAACTGTTTAAACACTTTCAGCAATACTGTTCAAATCTGTTTAAATACTTGGAGTAATAATGTTTAATAAGCATGACATGTGTGCACCTGTGAGTAGGATAAGGAGTTCAATCAGTAAGATTCTTGAGGGACTCCATTACTGTTATCACAACACCCAACAAGCTTCTTCATTAGGATCATCTGCATGGATGCAATCCACACCATACCCTATCAAAGTGTACTCAAGTTCACTCCTCCATGCTGCTCCACAACCAACAACCTCTGCCCCTCACCTGGGAGTCCCTTCCATGCCTCTCTCCCCAGTCTATTGGCGACACATAGTGGAGTATCCTCTCTGGCCCTGGATCATCTCCTATGATCCTCTTGGTAGACGTCAATGTCCACCCATCTACAGTGAATGAATGTGCACCTGCAACCATGAAACTTCAACAACAAGCATCAATTACCAAATCTCTTTCTCAGCCCATATATTTTGATGGTGTTCCAAGGACTTTAGTCTTGAACATAAGAAAGGGAAGTGCAACAGGAATGTACATTAATTTTGGTCTTTTTTATTTAGAAACTTATGATTGCATTATATTTGTTGCCTTTCATTACCTATGTAATCTAATGTTTTATTGTTTTCTTTTTGCAGAAATGTATTGATCATAAAATCAAAGAAGGGGATAAAGTTAATTTGTTGGATCCATATGCTAGTGATGTTTTCGGTATTGGGTGGATTCACTCCTTGTCTATTGTACATGGAGTAAACTTGAAAGGAAGTGGAGATGCAAATATAAACATTTTAAAGGTGACAAGTAATGTACCCTTGTCTTATGAAGACAAAACAAATGGGGCTATTCGTCTGAAAGAGAAAGAGGGAACTTTCACACGGTGGCCACTAAAGTATTTGGAAAAAATGACATAGTTGATCAACAAGTTTATTATGTGTTATTTTTTAGAAATTTTTGGCCACTCCTTTATTATATTGCAGTATTTTGAATGTGTTGTTTAGATATTTTAATCATCAAGGTGCATTTGAAAGAGTTGGAAACTCTTAGACAACTTTGACATTTTTAATTATATTTACATATATACTCTTTAGACAACTTTGACATTATAATTTGATATATATTTGCATTAAATTTTCTTATTGGAGATTACCTTTATTTATCATCATGATGTTGAATCAATCTTTTAATTCTAGTCTGTCGTAGCTTGTTCATGTGTAATACTCTTATTTTCTTTTATGATTTAGTTCAAGTCTAATATTATGTTTTTTTTTTTTGCATTTTAAAATTTATTAAATTATTCATTTCATAACTACATTTACTACCAAATAACATAAACGACCAGATAAACTACCAATTAAATGACCAAATAAACTACCAAATGACCAAATAAATGACTAAATAAACTACCAAATGACCAAATAAATGACCAAATAAACTACCAAATCACCAAATAAATGACCAAACCAAATGACCAAATAAACGACCAAATAAACTACCAAATGACCAAATAAATGACTAAACAAACTACCAAATGACCAAATAAATGACCAAATAAATGACTAAATATATGGCCAAATCAATGACAAAATAAATGACTAAAATAGTTTAGTCATACATTTGGTCACGAGATAAATGACCGACAATAAACTACCACTGGTCACGTGACCAAATTTGGTCATTTGTCTACATTTTTGGTAGTTTATTTGGTCACATATTGTTGTTTTTGTACTAGTGACACTACTAACAAGAGTACTTAACACAAACTAGATACTCTCTCCTAATAATTCTCAACTCAAACAAGCTCATACATATACGTGAGGCTTGAGAATTGGATTAATTACAAACTAAACAAATTGTGAAAATGTCATTTCTCCCACAACAGCAAGGAGATGAATTATTCCTCAACAAACTAATAATAAAGACCAAACTAAATGAGTTGAGTGTGTTCTAATTTGCTTCAAACTCTTACAAAATCAAAATACACATATGGTTAAAAATGTGTATAAATACATTTCATATTTATTTAGGACTCATGATTTATTATTTCCACAAGTTACTCCATTATTCTCCAACTTCAGTCAATCCAAATCCATGAGATCACTAAGAGGTCAAAGAGTCCAAATCAAGCCAAAACTTTTTCCTTAAGCGTTTCCCCTTGAACTCGTCACTTTTGACTTAGTCAATTTCAGATGAGTGATGCCCTTTAACTATTATGAATCAACTCAAATAATCAAACACATTTTTTTTCCCTCCTTTTCATATTTGCAAATCATTTTGAAAATCTTAATTTTTTTAAGAAATGAGTGAGATATGCCTATTTTACTGAAACTAGTTTTCTTGACATTTTTTTATACTTCTAACAACATCTAAATAAATTAACAAGTCTCAACTTGTCTCCTCTTCCTTCCAATTGCATGAATGACTCAAATATATCACAAAAAACATAATAAATTATCACAATTTAAAATTAACTAGCTAGACATATAAATTCTTGCCAATAAATCATCTATCATAGTTAATACTTCATAGATCAAGGTAATGCATAGAAATGAATTGGGAATATATTGTAAACATGGGATAAAGTATAATAAAAAATGAAATAAATATGAAAAATTATAGGCTCATCACATAATACTTACTTTAGACTTAATGACAACTTGTCCTTGTCTTTTCCACCATGCTTCAGCATGCTACTTAAACTAATTATAATCATTCCAAAGAGTAGTGAATTGTTATTGTATTTGAGTGGCATAAATTGTATGAAGTTTATTTTCAATTTGAATTTAATGGGCCAAGATATCATGACTATTTTGAGATTGAGCAGCTCGGTGTATAGTGGCAGCTATTTCAACAACTTGATGTTGATACTTTACATCATTGGCCAATAGTACCATCTTTCTTAAACATAAATTTATCTAGTTGAGTAATTTCGAGCCATAAGAGGCTTCTCATTCACCCATGCCAGTTACATGTTGAGGCTGGAAGTTGATTTGGAACTTTCCTATAGTATTGTATTGCATGATATCATTGAATTTTGGAATGATGACTACGATGAAGCTTTTCGCAATAGGAGTATCAATGTCCATATTGGATTTAGATTTAATATCAAACTCTAGAAAGGTAACTATCCTACTGAACATCAATATAATTGTTCTAGTGTGAAATGTATGAGAGCAATTTTTCCATTTCATATTACCCAAACTATCAACTTCATCATATTCTACATAGGTACAATTGTACTATTTAAAATTAGGAATATGTATAGAAGTAGTAGGATTAGAGACTAGATCACTAACATATTTTTTAAAAACAAAACACTTTTAGGAATAGATTAGATTAGGGATAAATTTCCATGATAACAAGGAGTAGAATTTAGATCTTGAATTGTCAATTTAGGAGAGACAAAAGATCTGATCAACTTAGATCTCAGATATGGAGTTTTATGTACATAAGAGGGTGTCTATGAAGAACTAGATCCCTCGAATCTATCTATAAAGGAACTATCTTCAAATTCAATAATTTATTTGTTACTAATTTCTCTTATGTTGATCCATTTGAGTTGCAGTAGCTTCAAGGTTTCTTTCTTTGTCTACAATTCAAACAACCATTATTTGCGAATTTGAATATCCATTTGCCTTTTAGTTTTTGGAGGATAGATCTCAGATGTCTCACTAGTAGATTTGAAAACTAGACTATACTTCTCATGTTGAGGAACAATTTTAGGATCATCCATAAGAGGCATGGTTGTATTATATAATAAATAAATAATAAGAAAATGTAGGGTATGATCTAGTGCTCCATTTTTCATGACCATCATTTAGATTATCATCTTGGAGATATACAGAGAAATTACGAACAACATAAAAATGATTAGGTAATTAGCCATGTTATCATAAGTATCTCCTAAATATGCATCATTTGTTCTCATATGTCTGGGATCTTGTAACATCTTGTAAAACTTGTTGAAGGTTTTGCAAATGGGTTTACAAGTAAAGTGGGCTTAACATTGGAGGAAACTTTGTGGTTAAGCGCAATTTAGATGAAGTACTACTGGGATGGTTGACCTTCTAGGAAGTCCTGATGCTTCACCTCTGTGAGCATCACCTAGATGCAATAAGTACTAAGTGTTCCATTCATTCTCATGAGAGATGGGATCTTGTGAACCACTACTCATGAAACATGGGTCAATGATTTTGACTCAAAAAACTACACAACTGAATCCTGATAGCAATATCATAATTTGACTTGTTGTGGAAAATATCTTCTACTTATCAATTGATGAGATTAAGGGGATTTCTAATGAATGGTTCATAAGGCACAGGATAAAAGCACAATAAGTTGTCACCTGTTTACAAAGGAAAAGGTTAACTTCACCAAAACTGTAAAACTTGAAGGGCATAAAAGTCACATTTCTGTTGAGAATTTGAAGATGATGTAAATTGATGAAATGTATGAAATAGGATGAATTTTATGCCTACAATTTTTTTAAAAAATTTGAACAAAAATTAATATGTTTTTATTTTTATTTTTTAGGTATATTTTCATTTCCTGAAAAATGCTACAAATTGGGGGGTTTACTTCCCACCAAATATTATAAGTAAAACATTGTTGTTTCATCCAATTTCAGAATATGTTTTAGATGACATGTATAGCTAGTGCCAAAAAAAAGAAAGAATGTTTTCGATCTATAGTTTTCCTGTTATAAGTATTCAAAGTCAAACTTACCTGAAATCAACAGTTTTTGTCTCCCGCAACTTTTCCCCTATCAAAACTATACCAAAAACCAAATAAATTACATATTTTTGAAGAGGAATCTCTTCTCTAGTGTTGTATATGATTTAAAAAGAATTCATAATTGATTTAGCATTTTTTTTTATATTTTCTGAATCAACGACTTCTAAAAACTTAATATACCTACATGTAGTTTTTAGTGAATTTGTTCAACATTTCACTAGTAGAATTTGGGCAATAAATGACTAGGTGACTTAAAATTTTAGTCACGTGACTAAAAATTTTAGTCACTTGACTAAAACTGATCATTTTCTACCATTTTTTTGCAATTCACAGATATAAATGACTAAATAAATGACCAATTTGGTCATCGGGTAAAATCAAAACTAAAATGACTAATTAAATGACCAATTTGGTCATTAGGAAAATGACTAAATAAATGACCAATTTGGTCATCGGGTAAAATGACTAAATAAATGACCAATTTGGTCATCGGCTAAAATGACTAAATAAATAACTAAATAAATGACCAATTATGTCAATTTTGTGAAAGAAGCTACTCATTGCACATCTCTTTTATTTGTGTAGGCTTTGACGTAGTGCACCTACAAAGGAAAGGAACACAAAAAAATCCAATAATACCCTATTACATTATATCCATATGTCCAAATATTTATTTTCATGTTGGTTAAGAATGTGTGTACTTTAAAATACACGTTCACGCTAGATTCACATGCACTTCAAAATAGGGGGCAAAGTTAGCATGCTCATGTTAATTACCATTTAGTTTTCAAT
>MU225567.1:4919321-4947510 GCA_018584345.1 Thuja plicata
AATGATGTTATATTGTAGCTTTTTAGCATGGTTATTTTTAATTGTTAACTTTAAGCTCTTTGTTTCTTCCTCCTGCAATGATGGAGCAGCTGCTCTGGTTTTAGTGAGTAGAGAGAAAACTAGTGCTTCTTTTAACACAATCTGAGATGATGGATGCCAAAAGGTTTTATGTTAAAACAAACACGTCCCTTCAACAACATAGGTTTTTAAATATGCTCCATAATTTAGCTAGAAGGTCTCATGCCTGAGCTTATGCATGCCCCCTCAATAGCCTCCTTAAATATTTAGTCTTGGCCTTTTCATGACTCAGTTAGAAAGTTTCATGCGTAAAATGAATGCATGTTCCTTCAACAACCTATTCTACCATCATACCTGTTCCTGCACATCGAGCAAATTATTAGCAAAACATGTGTTATTTTTTGCACCATTTTGAATGTGTCTGTATTGCTGTCATGTTTAGAGATAGGTATTAATTTCATCATTGCTTAGTCTATTTTAGACTAACAAACTCTTTTCCATATTTTGCAGGCACTTCTAGGATGTGGGCCCTCTTCAACCAGTCAACCAAGGATACTCCACAACCTCATCCATCATTCCATCCAGACAATGATTGAATAAACCTTATCTTTTCTTGACTTTTGTACAGATACATGCTCTTTCATATTTCCTGCATTATTTTGAAGAGCCCTTGGCTTGTGTGGGACCTATTCTCTATATTCTTTTGCAAATGAATAAAGAACTTGTGATTGCAAATACGTTTATATTTTACTTGTAAAATGCATTTGCACATTAAAGAAATGTGCTCTCTTTACATTTTAAAATTATGTTTATTAAATTATTCATTTTGTAACTACATTTACTACCAAATAACAGAAATGACCAAATAAACTACCAAACCAAATAAATGACCAAATAAACTACCAAATAAATGAGCAAATAAACTACCAAATGACCAAATACATGACTAAATAAATGACCAAATAAACTATCAAATGACCAAATAAATGATCAAATGACCAAATAAATGACCAAATAAACTATCAAATAACTAAATAAATGACCAAATAAACTACCAAATGACCAAATAAACTATCAAATAACCAAATAAATGACCAAATAAACTACCAAATGACCAAATAAATGACTAAATATATGACCAAATAAACTACCAAATGACCAAATAAATGACCAAATAAATGACTAAATATATGACCAAATAAATGACTAAAACAGTTTAGTCATAAATTTGGTCACAAGATAAATGACCAGCAATAAACTACCAATGATCATGTGACCAAATTTGGTCATTTATCTACAATTTTTGGTAGTTTATTTGGTCATATATTACTGTTTTTGTACTAGTGTTTTGTAATTGAAACAATATAAAATTTATATGTCCAATCGTAGTTCTAAGATCTAGAAAATGGTACTTTTACTTTTCTGACATTTCCTATTTTGAGTAGAGAACGGAAGAACAAAAGTACAAACTTTTAGTTTTTTGATGTTTTGTAGGGTTTGGCTGCCAACATCGGATGCCACCTAGGCAGACTCAGCCCTGTCTGACTCGGTCGAGTCCTTAACACCCTCACATTGGCTTGTGTAGGAGTCTACTTGGCTATGTAGGAACCATTTGGCGTCACGTGGTGCCTACGTGGACTCGATCGTGTTACACTCGATCGAGTCTGACTGGGCTGAGTCTAACTGGGCGAAGTCAGTCGAGTTAGCCTAAAAGATGACACTCGATTATTCTTTTACCCCACAACACTTTCTGAAGGTTTTGCAAATGAGGTTGCAAGCAAAGTGGGATTAACCTTGGAGGAAATTCTATTGGTAAGTACACTTGTACTGGAGTAGTATTGGGATGGATAACCTCCTAGGAAGTCTCATCGCCTACACAGTTGAATACTAATAACAATATCATAATTTGACTTGTTGAAAATATCTACTACTTATCATCATTATAATAATCACTGAAAGTCCTATCATATAGTGACCTTCAATACCTATTCTAACGTAGGATATATGCATAGATTGATAAGCTTTTGGAGATGATTCGGCCATACACCTATATTTCTGGACATTAGAATATGAAAATAACTATAAATTTCCTTTAATTCACATATCTTATACAATCTCTTAGATCAATAATTGACAATATCTTATGAACCTCTAACACCGGGATCCATATTTTCTCATTTTGTAGTAGGAACTTTAAATCTATTATAGGGAAATCTATCATCATCAAAAAATGTTCTAGCATTAGAGATATCTGGACGTGATTCAAATGCAACATCATTTTGAGTTAAATAGTCTCCAAAACTTACTTGATCATCATCATCTACTTTGAAATATTGCTCATCTTTGATTAACTTCTTGCTTGATGACCTACTCATGGTGACTTCCTTCTTTAGCTAATCCAACATATTCATTTCCCAAACCGAACAATACACCTAACAAAGGGGTCTTACTACCAGGTATGGCTTACTCTATCAAAGTACTTTAAAAGATATTAAAGAAAAATAGAATATAAAATGAGAGATTTAGAGAAAGGACAATAATGAAACAACTAGCCAGGATTACATATTTATCAAGCATGATATTTACAACACTCTAATACAAGATTTTTACATAGCTATGACACTTAGGAGGGCTGAACTATAAGAAAAGAAGGAAAGAATAAACAAAATTCATAGAGATATATAATTTTAAAAAAGTAGAAAAAATTGGAGTATACATGGACTAACAAATTAAATAGTAGGAATGTTAAACTCACATGTATATGTAAATAAACATATCTATATAATCTTAGGAAGAAAAACAAAAAAATATATTATATTTGAATACTTATATTTTAAAAAATACAATGCAAATTTATTTCTTAAAATCCTAGCTGTTATATTTTAACATTATAATTTAATATGATACTTTTTATACCTAAATAAACATAAAATACAACTTAAGTTTGATGACTCTAGACTTTATAAATAGATCTATGAACATTAAAATGATTTTGAAGTCATATTATATAGCAATTGAAGCATCCATCATTGCCTCTAAAATTATCATTCAATAAGTCAAAAGAAAGTGACTAATGGATTTGCTCTCCATTAATCCAGGTTCAAGGTCATCCTTTGACTTGTCTCCCAAGTATCCATGCTCTTCGCTTTCATAAGAGGGGCATTCAGAATCCTCGAGATCTTTTCTCTAGACCCATAATGAATTTACACATTTGGGAGGATTTGCAAGGTCAATTCCGGTTGGCTCACCAAGATCGTTAGACTTTTGATCTGGTGATTTCAACTTTTTCCGTGGAATTATTACACAAAACTAGTATTTTTCCCATCAAGCCTTGGTGGAAATATTAGTGATGGTACCCACAGACATCTTTTACTAGATACAAGCCATGTTTGGGATATCAATGGCTCTCACTCCAAGTGCTAATGGTCACTATTTTAAACCAACGCTGACATCTACAGTCCTCACATTCAGCTTTGAGAATGAGGTTTGATACTATCTGGTCTGCTATCACAAAACCCAAATTAGCTCATTTTTCTTGGTGTATTCTTTTCCAAGGCTTGCCTTTAGGCTCCCGTCTCCATCATTTGGGAGTACTAGACCCTACTTTCCTTTTTTTGGCCAGCCTGAATCTTTCCTCTGACATATATTCTGGTTCTGTAGAAAGGCTCACAATTACTGGGTGTGAGTTCATGGTTTCTTTAGGCACTGTTGACCAGAGTTTTTTTCTTGGCATATGGTAATTTTGGGCGATTCCCCTACACTTCCTTCTCAATTCCTCCAGCTCTGGCGTACTTTTAGGATGCAAATCTTGTTTACTATTTGGAAGGATAGGAATGCGACTATATTTGCACATGCTAATATTGATACTTGTGTTTCTCTTTTTGCTAAAACACGTATTTACAATAATGTGACTTGGGTGATTCCCCTACACTTCCTTCTCAATTCCTCTAGCCTTGACATACTTTCAGGATGAAAATCTTGTTTACTATTTGGAAGGATAGGAATGCGGCTATATTTGCACATGCCAATATTGATACATGTGTTTCTCTTTTTGTTAAAGCATGTATTTGCAATAATGTGATGTTACAGATTCAAGTATAGGTAGATAAGGTGGCCCACTTGCAAGAGCTTTTGCAACGTTGGGGCAATGCACCTTGTACAGGTACCAAGGTGCCTCCAGATGGTTCTATTTCTAGTGGTCATTCTGCATCTCATGGTTGTCAACGTGGTGCAACTCCTCTGCCAAGCGTTCACACACACCACATTCATAGGTTCCTCACTGTCATTCACATGACTGTCAGGATCCTATTCACCGGCGGTCGACATCACCACATACTAGTGGTTCTGTGTCTAGGTGACCTCCTGCTAGTGGTGCTCCTCCTGCTGCTTCCAATTGGTCCAGATCGGGTGCTGATTTTGGTTGGGCCTCCACATCCAAATGGTTACCCTGACTTTCCCTGGAAATCTCTCCAAGCAGAGAGGACAAGCGAGAGGAAGAAGAATCTGCTGATGGAATATGGTCTATTCCCGACCCTACTCTTGAACCCACTGATGGGTGGGGAAAGAGGGATGATCCAGAGCCTCCTCCTTCACCTAATATAGCTTTAGCCGCCTACAGGTTTGATGTGTTTGGGCTATGCCCAAGTTTCTTATGGTTTCTTCTTTCCGAACTAGGCCCGTTTGAGACTTTTGGGAGTGATTTAATCCTCCTTTTTAATTTTTGATTTAATGTACTAATCTTTTTTATATTAATGATAAGCTAGTTTCATTAAAAAAAACTAATCTCGATAAAAAGCTAAGTGATTATTACACAAATATATAATAACATGAAAATAATTAATTTTGAAAATTTAAATTAGTTAGAAAGTGATATTAAAAAGTTTCCCGTTCTATTTTCTACAACGCTCCTGGTGATAAAGGGTACTACTATTCCTCAATGAATGGGTCTAGACTCCATTGCATATTGTTATGTTAATATCCCATTTTATAGAGTGATTTGTATGTTAAAGATGTCATTTTCTAAGGAGAATAACCATGTCTGTCTTAATGGATAACCCTATTCCATTTTGTATTCTCCATAGATAATTTAAAAGGTAGACGGTGTATATGCGAGCATTTCATAGATAATCCGGGGAACAGATCTTGGCGTGGTGCGGTGCTTAGGATTCTTTACTGCTCTCATTTGATGGCTCACTCTTCTTTCTTCATTCATTCATCGTGTTGAAATTTAATGTTAACAACTCTTTTCTATCTTCATCATGTGGCTTTCCCATCTTCCGATCAATCTTTTTTTTGGCTCGCCTTTCGAAACATAAACTTATTCTTCTGGTTTTCCATTTTGAATTCTCAGTTGGGCACAATCTTCACAATAGATGGCAGAATACACCACAACTTGGGGGCTTTCATCACATTTAGCAGAGTACAAGGAACCGTGGCCTCTCCATAAAACAATCAATGGGACTTTTCTTAATTATTACCCACTCTATGCCAAATGATAACCGTCTCCACCAAAAATAGGTCATAGAACTCATAATCCACATTTAGTATAAAATGGATTCGGAAGAGTAAAATTAAAAGAAATATGTTATAATTTTGTCAGCCAAATGATTTGGCAATTAATGTTTTCCATCTTGGTAGTGGTACATTTTTCTCCCGCTATAAACTACTTTTTTAAGTTTTGACTTCAAAATTGCAGGAAAAAATTATAGCCAAACAGCAGAGGACGCAACTATCCTCCAAATAAAATGTACTGTTGTACTAGATTTCATACATCAAATAACGTAGCATACATACCTGCGTACATATCTATGGCATCCACCATCCACATGACAGCATGACCCTCCTTACAACATTTACCGCTAAAACAAATGGAAGGCGGACTTCTGGAGCTGGAGGTTTGTTGTTTGAATAATATTTACTTCTTACTCCTTTTCTCCCAATTGAAATGGATTTTGAAACATTAGCTTTGTTTTTGGTTTATAGTATGGATGATAATAAATATAATTCAAAGTATATTTTAATGTTTTTTTTTTCCTAGGTAAAAGTGGGCAAGCCACTATATATATTATTTATAATATTAAACTGGTTTGAGAGCTCATTCGAGAAAGAGCCAACAAGAAAACCCAGAATCCTTATTCATTACAAAATACCAAATTATTAAGAACATTACAATTATATCGAAATTGAGTAACTTATGGCTTAATCATATGAAAAATACACATCGTATAGTTCACAATCCCCCCCAAAAAGATAAGACATTACAAAATATTTTTGGATCGAAGCGACAAAATCACCGAATGGCCAGACCCAAAAATTGAACACAAACAATCAAATTTGAGCACCAATTTTCCATCTAAGTACCGTGTCCTTATTCTTCCATCTCAGCATATTTAGCCAGCAGAAGAATCAGTCGAGATTGGATTGGCCATCATGTAGACCAACCACTTGCACGTTCATCTAGAGTGGACATCTCCCATCCACTCCCCTTATTGTTCTGCATATTCGCGGGCTCCATCTGAGAATGAGGTGACCATCTCGAAGCCCAACCAATGGAGCACACTGTAGGAGTTGAAGTCACCCATCCACTCCCCTGAGCATCTTGCAAATTCAATTCAGAGCCCACAATAGAGATGGTCGCGACCTCCCAATCAGACCCTTGACCAGACTGCGCATATGGAACCCAACCCGGACTACAGAAATCATCCCTCTTTGGCGAAACCCGGACTATAGAATCATCCCTCTTTGGCGAAACTCGAATGTCTCGACGCTCCTTGGAAACCCTTCGACTCTTGCTCGAAGAGGTCGTGTTCTAGTTTGAAGGTCGTGTGAAAGTAGTAATTCGTGAGTGAACTAGAGCATTCAACATACCCAATAAATCCAACAAAGCATAAACAATATACTTCATTTTTACCTCTAACTGCAAGCCAAGGGCAGGAACAATTTCTTGGATTGCATTATTCATATACTTGGCATTTCGTTTCTCAATTGACTGTTTTACTCGATTATAGGCAACCATAAACTCATGATTATGTATTAATTGGTATCTAGAGAACAAACCCCCAACCAGTGCATGTCCATTCCATAGCTCATAGCATTGCATGACATGCTTAAGTTTATTCCCCACCTAGAAATGTTTATGAACAACTTTAAAAGCTAGAATTTCAAGCAAGTGTGGAGATTGTAACAGATCCATAGCATTTGACAGAAATATTGAGACTAGCTGCGAAGGAAACAATAATTGCTTAGACTTAGGTGCAAAGTTATCCTGCCTAATTACCTATTTGATTGCTCGCCGAATGGAAGAAGAGTGAATAAAAACAATGTCATCCATCACATCATCGTTAATATGCATTGGTAGAACATCTTCATCCACATTGGGAGATATCCAAATACAAAATTTTTTAGGTAGCATTTCACTATGAAAGTTAGAGCACGACATGCAACAAACACAAACATCTGTCATGGCCACCACCATCGAAAAATGTTATCACAATGTGCGGTGATCAGGGCATAAATAGGAAAATTGAGTTACTTTGATGACGCCAAAGAGACAGTTAAATTCATGTGCATTCATGACAATTAGCTCTTGAACTGACCAAATTTCCACTTGGGAAATGTAACGCACGAATTCTGCAAATAGCCATGTGAAGATGAAGAACCATATATCCCAATTGGGTCATAGACACAAACGAAAGTCACCACGTGTCCCTTCGGTAGTAGCAAGGATAATCGACTATGATTGTAATCTTACCTCATTGAGTTGTATTTGTACGAAGGTGTACATTGTATGATTCAAATTACCCCTCAATTCAAACTTGTAATGAATGTTCACATTTCACAGCCCAATCGATTTTCTTCAATTAATTTTTGGAGATCAACATACTCTGCAATAAACTCAATGGGGTTTAATTCCGAAGCCACAATCCCATCACAACCTAAATTTGATAGAAAATCTGCAACTTTATTTCCTTCGCGAAGAGTGTGCGAGAGATATACTTCATGACACTTATCTAATAGGGTCCAGATTTGGGTGAAAATGTAATTGAGCTGCCATGAGTGTGATTTCCATTTAATGCAAGCATTAATAACGACTAAAGAATCCCCTTCCACATGCAGTCGATTATAACCTCCCTGCTTGGCCAGAATTAAACCCGCAAATAAGGCATGAGCTTCTGCAAGATTGTTTGTTCCTACAGGTAGGGGAGAAGCTGTAAGTGCAAGGACCTTACCCTAAAAAATCTCAAATATAGGCCCCCAAACCCAACATGCCCGGGTTCCCACGGGAAGCCCCATCAAAGTTAAGCTTCACAGTACCCTGTGTGGGGGGATACCAGTGAACTGTTGATTGATCCATCTTAGAAGAACTATGTTTCGCTATAGCACACCCTGTTGGCACAATTATTCTTTTCCATTCACAAATGATATTGCCATCCAAAGGTGTGATGACTGGGTTAAAATTGCATTTCATCAAACTAGCATTAACCACTTATGATATTGATTTCTCAATGCCCTCTAATACCACTTCAATAGGAGAGGAAATATTCTTGAATATTCGTTTATTTCTTTCCCACCAATGGCCCAAACCAGTAAAGCTGGAACACATTTCTAAATGTTCATGAATAATGAGTTGACGGGTAATACTGGCTAGGATTAGAAGAGATCCCAAATACTATTTGGGAGAGGAGTGCTATATTGTAATTTTCTTAGGACAAATGACCAACATTCTTGTGCAAACATATAGCTTAAGAATAAGTGATCCGCTATTTTGATGTTATCATCACACATAACACACACTTAAATGGTGGTGCAATCCTGAGTCTCTCCAACCCATCGCTTGTCAATACTCGATGTTTTATTGCAAGCAAGGCAAAGCATCCAGCTTTGGGAAGTATAATGTGATTCCATCAGAAAGAAAATTCTCGGGATGACACCTTATGTATATCAATTTTTTCAAGAATTATATATCCCTCCTTGATAGAATAATTTCCATCTTTTGCTGGGGCCCAAATTAGTTTGTCCTCTAGACCCGAGAGATAAACATGTATGGCTGCTAGTAAGTCTTTGAATGAATTTTTATCTTTCTGAGACTTAATGGTAAATCAACCGGGTCCTTCCATATAACTTTTCCTGAAAATATGCAGACTGCTGAGAAATAATGAGTTAGTAGGATTCCCCACTAATTTTACAAAGCCGCAATAATGTCTCTTGTGTTTTCCATTGAGGATAAAGGTGGATGACCATTCCACGAGTCCCTCCAAAACTTAACCTTGCACCCACTGTTGACTTCCCAAGTCACATATTTATTAACAATTCCTCTTGCTGAGACCATAAAATCCCATATGGCTGCCCTCTAGGAGGATCCAAAATTGATAAAACCCATGAGGAATCATTATTGTCCAAATATTTTTGCTGCATGATTTGACACCATGTACTATGAGGCTTAGAGTACATTTTCCATACAATTTTACCACCAAAAGCTTCATTCCTTTTTTCTAAGTCATGCACACTAGCACCCCCTAAGGCAGGAATATGTGCCATGTCTTGGAGAGAAATTAGAGGAATTTGTTTTTCATTATTCATGTTTCCCTTCCATAGAAAACCTCTAATCAGTTTTTGAATTTGAAGAATGATTGAAGGAGGAGCCTTGAGAACTGCTAAATAGTAATTTTGGGTAGCGAAAAGTACTGATTTAATAAGAAGAATTCTACATGAAAGAGATAACCATCTAGCTTTCCAGGCCACAATTCTACTCTTGATACACTCCACTACCGAAGACCATTAACTTGCTTTATTGGTCCCAATGAAGAAAGGAATTCCAAGATACATGGATGGAAAGAAATCAACATCAAACCCCAAAATATGAACAATTCTATCTGATATTACTTTATTGGTGTTGAGTAAGTAAATCTTGGATTTTTGTGCATTGATTTTTTGACCTGAGATGACTGAATATAATTGAAGTGTATGTTTAATCTTCCTAGCCTCTTTAACTTGTAAAAGAACAAATAGAAAAGTGTCATCTGTGAATATATATGAGTAATGGCTATAATTGTTCAAACAATCATTGCTTTGCGCCAAGTACCTAGCAAGTTCTTATGTTTAATAGATCTGATGAAGGCTTCCACCATGATAATAAATAGTACTGGAGATATAGGGACTCCCTGTCTCACCCCTTGTGTAGAAGAGAAGAAGCCAACTGGATTCCCATTAATAATTACTGAGAACCAAACACCTAATATACATCCTTTTATCCATTTAAACCAGCCCTTGGAGGAGCCTATCTTATACCTTAAAGAGAAATGTCTAGCAAACTCTATCATAGGATTTCATCATGTCCAATTTTATAACAAAATTAGAGGTATGATTTGCATTGATAGAGTGAAGGACCTCGTGAGCCACCAAAGCCCCTTCCATTGTTTCTCGCCCTGGGACAAATCCACCTTGTTCAACTGAGATAATTCTAGGAATAAGATGTTGCATCTGCAAATAAATGGATTTAGTTATAATCTTATATGTAATGTTGCAAAGGGATATAGGACAGAATTCTGCAAATGTTTTTGGGGCCTTGATCTTTGGAATGATGACAATATTGGTAGTGTCGAAGTATTTGAGCATACTATTGTGTTTCCTTGACTCCTCCAAACCTGCTAAAAGATCCTAGCCAATAACTTCCCAGCAACTTTGAAAGAAAAGGGTTGTGAATCCATCTGGTCTAGGGGCTTTATTAGGGGGAAATGAAAATACAAGGGTACGTAGTTCTTGTATGGTAAAAGGAGCCATAAGCTTTTAATTCTCAACTGCTGACACCATTGTGGGGATATCTTCGAGAATCTCATTCAATTGTATGTCCAAAGGGGCAGGGGCAGTGGGTGGAGCTAGCAGATTCTTAAAGAAGTTAACCCCTTCCTCTTGGATTTGTTGAGCACTTGTTATAACATTTCCCGTGTCAACCTCCTTAATTTCAAAAAAAAAAATTAGCTGCACTCTTTTGTTTTGCTGAAGCATGAAAATATTTAGTATTTTTATCCCCTTCTTGCAACCATAATTCTCTCAACTTTTGCCTCCAGTATTCCTCTTCTCTACTACCCAACTCTTCCCATTCTAACTGAAGATCTTTTTGTTTATGATAGGAGTCATTATTCATACCATTTTGAATAATTTGACTATAAATATCAGACAGTTATTGTTTGACCTCTTCTTTTTGTTTAAAAATATTCTTAAAGAATTGCTCATTCCATTTTTTAATATGTAGCTTAACGTGCTTCAGCTTCGTGGCAAATTGATGCATTTTAGAGTCATTAACAAAAGGAGAGCTAATCCACCATTGCCTCAAGAGTGGAAGAAACTATGGATGTCGGAGCCACATTCTTTCAAACTTAAATGATGAATGATGATGACTTTTATCATTGCTTCCTCCCTTATTGATGTTGGGAGAAATTGAAAAATGATCAGATCCTGGCAAGGCCAATATTTCTAACTGAATATGAAAATTCAGAAGTTTTCACTCCTGCGATAATATGAATCTATCCAAACGAACCTCTATTTATGCAAAGCCTACTCTTTTATTTGTCCATGTAAATGATCCTTGATTAGGGTGGATATCCATTAGACTATTGTTGTCAACAAAATAAGAGAAATCCTGGATAGTTTTGATAGGCGGTTTGATACCTCCTATCTTTTTTGAATGGTTAAGGATCGCATTGAAGTCTCCACCTAGGATAACATTCTGAGAAACTTGGAGCTGGATCAACCGAGTGAGGACATCCCACAATCTTTGTTTTTCTTGTGTTGAGGTGGGGCCATATACATTGATCAGTATGATTGAGGTATCAAATTTTTCCATCCTCAACAATTGCCAATTATGATCTTGTTGAATAAGATGTCCCTGAATTTTTGAGGATTCCAAAGAACAGCTAAGCCTCCTGAAGCTCCCATCCCTTGCGAATGCATTGAGGAATAGTTTTTCCATTTTGCAATAGTTTTTCCAAAAGAATCTTGGGAAAGTTTAGTTTCCTGAAGTAGTACAATATATGCTTTCATAGAATCAATAGTATGTTTGATCCTACATCTCTTGTCAGAGGCATTAATACCTTAGACATTCCATGAATTTATCTTCATTGTAGACAAGGAGAACCTATCGTTCTCCTTGTCACTCTTGGTGTTACCACAAACTTGTCATCCAACGTAGATTGAATACCTGCTGCTATTTCCATTTTTGTGTTCTTTCCTCTTGGTCAATCTCTTGTCTTGGGTGTTTTGGCCGTATGGGGGTGTTGTGCTGATGATTGTGTTACTGACAGAATTTGATTATGATCATATATCCCCATATGTCTAGCTACCTCTTTTTGCTTGATTCCCTCTGCTTTGACTGAATCTATTGACTTCTTGCATCCCTCTGCATTGTCTGATTTGACCCATTCAAGTCGTGATTCCAATTTCTCTTGCCCCAAATCATGTGTTAAAATCTGAACCTGATTATTAATTTGCATCTAGCCACGCCCAAATCGTCTTCACCTAAAATTTTCCATTGCATGTGATAGGAATCTGATTGAACAACCTCCACAATATCCTTTTCATCAGATAGATTGAGATTAAGGAGATCTTCCTATGAAAGCATCTCATCCATGTGCTCTACTATCATGAGCTGACTATTTGAAATTGAAACCGTTTGTGTCTAAGGGGATCGAAGGACGGCTTGCAGAGCTGCAAGTTTCTTGATTACATCAAGTTCTTCCAAAGTTACTCCTTCCTCTTCTGCAACTTCAAAGACCATTTTAGAAGCTAACTCTGAAATGATTTGGTCCATCATTTGACGATTCTTGGAGTCTGACTCAGAGTCACCGCTAGATTTGCCTTGAAAATCATGAGAGGGAAATGATTTGTCCAGATTCAGCGTGTTGAGGTAAATAAGGGCAAGGGCAGAACCGACTGGGGGTGGACGTGAATTTTCAATAAAACCAGCTATTGGTGTCCAGGGATGTGGATATGACCAAAATGATACCCACTGCAGATAATACATGACCATTCGTAAGAAGGCTGAAAACTTAACAGACAATTCCTGATTCTTGACCAATCGCCCTGAAGCTTGATTAAAGGTCTCTGGCAACAAAATCTCATTAACTATAGAAGGTGGTCGCAGGCCATCCATAGAAGCATATTGTGCATGGTTTGAATTATGATCCACGCATACCACTATTTCTCCATGCTTACCTTCTTGACATTGTGTATTAAATTGACCCAACTTATGTTGAAATTTATGAACAGTAACCTCATCCCGAATAGTGATGTTCTGAACCCAAGACCCCCATTTGGAATTGATAGTGAGGTCTTTGGGGATTTGTTTGTGCATATCTAGGAGGAGACACACTCTAACATCGAGGTGGGGGAATTCAAATGTTATAAGGTCGTGTCTAAGAAAGATCCCCAATTTATTTCCCAAGATTTTTATAATATCCAGATCTTGGTATTCTAGTGGCATCAAGGGAAATGAAATCCAATAAGGAAAAAAGTGAACTCCTTGCAGATCCGGTTTAAAATTTGGAACCCAGATCATGGTAAATAAACCAGAACCTTGACAGAACCATCCTTTCTGTTTGTGAACGACATCTCTTTCCTCTTTTGAGTTAAATATGGAAACAAATTATTTTGAAGCTTGTTCCAAATAAAACAAATCTTTAGGACCCACCCAAGATGAAAATACCCAATCCTTAATGTAAGAAAATAATAAGGTGGGGCAACTAAACTTACCTATGATTGCAGTATGGTAGAGAAGACCAATTTGATATTGCCAAAAATTTGGCAAAAGGGCAATGAACAGATGAATGTTGTTTAGCTTGGGGGCTTCCCGAGGATCAATAGAAGTGTTATGCTTCTTTTTCCAGACTTGTACATGTTTCTTTGGTTTGAAGGGGGCTCTAGGTGGTTCAGGCAAAAGTGGCCCTTCACTGCTAGGTCTGAGATCTTTTATTGTTGATGTGAAGGTAGATTGGACCACAATATTCGCCGCTGCACCAATGCTTTTATTATTCATAGCAACACCTAGCACCTTATTAGAAACCTCAGTCGAACTCAAAACTTTAGGATTTGTGACCAGAGTGTTTGGACTCGGTGAGCCGGGGGGGGGTGCCCTCCCAAATATAAAAATGGGCTATTTTTGAAGATGGCGAGGCTCGCGATTACCACTCTTATTTGATTTCCCAACTCCAATGGGTATGTGCCCACCCCAGGGACGTCGGTCAAACAATTGGTTAAATTTTTTGAAAGTCTGGTTTTCCCGCTCAGGGCCAATTTCAAAATTGGGCGCATCTCGCGTGGAGATAAGCTTGTCATTTTCGTAGAGTTTGGATGTTTCTCCTACTTCATATGAGCTAATTCCCATCTAGGGCATCTTGGGCATGGAATGGTCATTGTATGGTACCGCTTGGTCCCTACTGCCTGGCATAGCTTCACGCAGAACCCTGCTATCTGCTGGCTTTAACGTAGGTTTAAAACTGATGTGAACATGGAAACGAGGGTTAACAAAAAAGGTTTTGATGGCTATACCACTGCTTTCCCCCAGAATATTGATCACAAATCTGACTGTACCTTGTGGTAGGTTAAGGTGTTTTTCTCAACAAATGGGCATCTCTGAAACCCATAGTCTCTATGTGCAGAAATGGCAAGTTGAACGATCGGAGGACCACTAAAAATATGGGCAAAATCTCTATCAAGGCAGGCAGACTGCCTATGATACCTATTTTTAAGATCTATCAACTGAGAGATGCGTGCAGCCTGCTATCTACTGGATTCCCGCCACGAGCGCTCATGCCCCAAACATCCTGCCGCTCTTGCTCCTGCTCCTGCTCCTGCCATCCCTTTAATGTGTTACTTTTATTTTACCTTTATATTAATAAATTATAATAATTTTATTTTAGATTATAATATTTATATATTACTATATATAAATAATATGATATAGTATAGATAATATAATATATAAATAAAATAAAATAATAATTATATTATAGGATTTTCTTTATATGCTATACAATATAGGTTATTATTTGTTTAGATATAATATAATATAAATATTAATATTATAAAGTAAAAATAAAATATTATATTATACATAATATTATCCAAAAAAGTTACATAAAATGATTCTCAATATAAATTCAAATGAAAAATAAAAGTAAATAAATGAAAAAAATTTAAAACTAAAATAATTTTAAATGAAATAAAATAACTATTATGTAATAAATTAATAATCATTCTAGGTTTGTTTTGAACAAATACAATAATTATTATTTCGTAATAAACTAAGTTTAAACATAATTAAAAAAAATTATCCTATTATTTTTATTTTATTTTAAATGTTAAGCCCTTCATTTTTTTATTTTATTTTAAAATCATTATAATTTTATTTTTATATTATTATTTTTTAAAAATGTTCTTTTATTTTATTTTTTATGCTCTTTTAATTGTTGTAACATATAATAAAAAATTGTGTGTGTATATATGTCTCTCTGTCTATATAATTATAATATTGTTCATATATTAAATACTAGCACTTGCAACCTTAATAGAAATTGTTCAAAATTTTCAATATGGAAGCAATTTTTTTCAAAGGGCACAATAGAAAATGATCATACCACATACAAATTCTACAATAAAAACTTCCCCCAAAAAAAAACTCACTAAAACTATGACAAACAAATTATGTTGTTGTGCTAGCTTTAATAACAGCTCATTTGCAAAATACAATGAATTAATTGCAAAAATAACATAAAATGAGAATAGCCAACAAGGAAAAAAGAACTTTAGTAAGTCAAAAGAAAAATAGCAATGCTAATTACCATAATTGAAAATCTCGCGTGAATATCGCATGTAGCGCGATATATCCCGTGACACAAACCCAAAAGATATAATCGTGATTAATATCGCTGCTGATGTTTTCATTTTCGCATGCCGGGTTTTTCTCAAAAAATGGCAAAAACTCGCGATTTATTAGCTAATATAGTGTTGAAAAAAGTCAACAAACGAATATTTTAAAAATGATTTTTTTTGAAAAAAGTCTGCAAGCCGAAGTCTAAATTCATGCCATTCTTATCATCTGAACTACTGTGGCTAGCATTCGTTTAATATTTTTGCACTTTTTAGTTTTCTTATCTGTGAAGAAATCCAGAAATAATAGAGGTGCCAGCCAGGTTTGTACATAAAACCTTTCGAAGCTTCAGTAAATTTTGAAGATAGTTTATTGGGTTTGGTTGTATCAAGACAATCTCAAGGGTGAAGTGACTTTGTTCAAAGCTGGCAAGGTCTATTATATTTGTGCATTCATCCTTGTTGGGTTTTACATCCTACTCTCGTTGTGAAGTTGGGTTTTACTTCCTACTCTCATTGTGAAATGTGGATGCAAGGAATTATTATTTATAAATGTAAATGACAAAAATTATATATATTTTTGTTATTTAAAATATATATTCTACAAATTTGGTGTATATGTGTGTGTTTTTAAGAATATTTTAAGAAATTATATATTTTCAAATGTTTGATAAAAGTGTCAATTTATTGCTGATGTTTTCGCCGAGTTTTTGCCGAGACCGAGATTTTCAACCTTGCTAATTACCACTAAAAGTAAAATAAATCTAGATAAATGTCTAACTTTTCATCATCTTTAATTATTTAGTGTGATGAAAATCCTAATGAGATGTGTATTTAATCTATTTTAAATACATCACAAAAGTATATATTTATAATATTATATATAGATGCAAACACCAATAAAGAAATGAGTATGAATTTAGAACCCCTATCAGTCTATCATCAAAACACCATTCACCAATAAATAAAGATTCCTTCTTATAAACTTAAACAATATTCCCCTCACCTTATGAAATATAGATTTTTTCATTTAATTGTTTCCTTTTTTCCAAGTAGCATAATCATTTTTATATAAGCACAAAAGGTTTTTTTTGTACAAGATTTCAAAGATTGAGTTACATCATTTTTTAAAACAAAAGTTATTTGAATTACATAGTTTTGGAATTTATTTTTCCCAACATTAATAATAAAATGAAGTAGAAATTACAGAAGAGGTTGCTTCATCAACCTTTCAAATCATGCACACAATATCTTACAATCTTATGTTGCTTTTTTACTAAATACAGTTTTGACATTTCATTTAACTTTCCTCCAGTTCGTTTTAACTTATCTGCTTGTGGATGTTAGAGAGCTTATGTTCTCCATATTCACCATAGCAGTTGCAAAACACTAAAGAAGGTGATTGGATTGGATTGTATCATCTAAGCACAAGACTGGTTAAGCATATGTGATTCTCTCCTTACTGCCTCTAGACAACAATTGTCGTGTGATGCTCTGTCTATGGAGATTTTCCTGTGGAGAGGCAAGTAGAGAACTCCAAACTATCTGGATTCTCTAGGGGTGCTGAAGGTGATGACAACCTGCCATAGCACACCGATTTCTCCCAAAATTTAATCATTTTTTTAAATTTATAGGTAGAAGCTTCAAGAGATGTCTGCAGGAGGCCCATGTCTCGGAGAGGAAGAAACGACACAACAATAGGGGAAAAGAAACACAGTTTTTGATGAGTAAAATATTTAATAGTAGACAATTTAAAATTTCTGATCAATTTCTGATCGGTGTTTATTCTTTCTCGGTGTCGATTATTTGCGTGAGACAAATTTCTGGTCACTTGTTAAGATCAATATGTATAAAGGATGTTAAGATCAATATATAAAAAGTAAAGGATGTTAAGATCAATATGTATAAATAATCATAGTCAGAGAGAATAGAGAAGTTTAATTGACTACTATATGAAAACAAAAACCTAACAATCTATGCGCACAATAGTAGTAGAAATAAATATTTTTGAATATCTTATTCTAATTATGAGAAGAAATCCCTAAACAAAGAGAATAATAATATTAATTTGCATTTCGTCTGCTGAATGACTTACTTTCTTAGTTCCAGTTTTGAACACCTAATGCAAATGTGAGGAGAGAGTTGAAACTTTTTTTGGTCCAGTTTCTCAATATCACCATCACATTAGATCTTCTACTGCATGCAAAAAAATGAAAAGAACATTGTCAAAAATGAAAAAGAGAAAAACAAAAAGGAACAAAATTTAAGATGCAATCTTTATGATACCCATCATCATTACCAACATCTAAATTTAGCATGAAAGAAACTAATGAGATCTCACCAAAGTCATTAATGGCTCTTTGTCTACAATAATTTTAACATGAAAACTTCTTCCCAGTTACTATTGTGACTTTCACCTCTTTGTATAGTTATTGTCGTCATTTTCTGCCTATAGATAGATGGGAAAAGTATAAATGAGTACAAACAAATAGCATTTCTAGATTTGTTGCAAACCTTGTTAAAAATTCTATAGATTTCTATTGAGTTCGACGTGCCTTCTAACTAGCAAAAAAGGGGGAAAAAACCTCGGCAGTAGATAGATAAAATGGAAGAGTAAGTTAGCATACATTAGAAGCGTTGCATCTGCCAATAAAAAGAAATCAGTTACATACCAAAATAATCAGCTAAAAAAAGCATGAAAATGAAAAATCAATTCAAAATATTTATTTGAAATTGTTTACAGGCGGGAGTTTTAAAAGTGAGGTTTTTAGAAACAATAATGTCATCCATCTTGCTTTTTTTCCATCATCGTCCATCTTGCTCCATTTTCTCTATTGTCGTATGTTGTTGTCCTCCGAATATGAGATGATGGATGTCATGTATGGTTATTTGTATCTTATGGCATCTTAACATGAACTTTTTGTCTGGAGATTAGCTACTACCAATAGTAGAAATGTTCTAGAATAATGTGAAAATCATGGATGCACTTGTAAAGCCAACCCCCCACGTGTTGTATGCCTTTACAATGCCAACATGCGGCCTTATTTCAACTTGGTGGAAACAAAAAAATATTAATTTATATTTCTTGATTACGGTAAGACACATTAGGGTATCATTTATGACACAAGTCTGACCATTAATATTTATAAAGTCCCTTATGGTATATTATGAAATTTTGTCCAAAAGTTCAACTCAATATTGTCTCAACGCTTGTACTAGAGAATTTTTTATTCTTGTAGGTTCAATGCCAAGGTCTCTTTCACCCTCTTTTTCAAAGGCTTTGCATCTGATGAGTTCACCTTGGAGGATGAAGAAACTGGGAACAATTTTATTCCATGCATAGAATGCATGAAAAAATGTTAATAAAAAACACCACAAGAAAGAGAGTCTTGATAAGTCTCCCTCTTTCATCAAATCTATGGTCAACAACTTGTGTGTGTGTGTGTGTGTATACACACACACACACACACACACATATAATAGATTAAATAAAATATGAGTAAGAAGGATAAATAATTACTTTCATACATATACATATACATATATATACACACACGCGCACGCGCGTGCACACACACACACATGTAGACACCCTAAATTGGTCAACCAAAGTCAAAGGGGTCAGATCAAGTCAACATCATGGATTAATTAACAAAGCCATTAATTAATTAAATTAGCCATGTAAAGGGATTAGATGGGTTGCATTTGATTTATTTAATTGAACTATATAACTAATAAATTTAAGAAACAATATAAGATAAAGGGATACAATTATATGAAGTAGACATAGGCGGGCTGAAGGAGAATAAAAGACTGAAAGAATGAATAAATTTCTAGAGAAATGACTAAGAAAAAAGATAGAAAAATTTAAGTATAGATGAACTAACAAATTAAACAACAGTAATGTTAAAGTCACATATGTACAAATGAACACATCTATATAACCTCATGAAGAAAAATAGGAAATTATATTATATCTCAATCCTTTTATTTTAGAAAATACCATACAAATTAATCTCTTAAAACCCTCGCCATTATGTTTTGATTTGATAATTGAATGTTAAACTTTCTACAACTAAATACAATTAAAATATGAATTAACATTGATGACTATAGATTTTATAAATATGTCTATGGATGCAATTAAAATGATTTAAAATAACATTATACCAAGATTCGAACAATATTTTATTGCCTCCTAGAATTATATATTGGGGCTGAGTACAAAAATATGAGAAGTGAACATGAATTGGCTTGAGAATGTAAATGAACTGTTAGAAAAATAATTGAAACAAAAAAGAAAGTTACAAGCTTTGGCTATAAAAAGAAATTTTTTTAGTAATGAAATGAATTGATTATTCAAGACGTGGCAAGAATTTAAGGACAATCACACGTCAATAATAATCTGATGCAGGAGCATCCTGGGGTAGTTGGCAATCCTGCTCAACCAAAAATATGTTTTCTTTTGTTCTTTAGCTTGTTTGGAGACTGCTCGGTTAAGTGCTTAGTTACCCTGTTGCTCGGGTATTCTTTGTGTCTTTCTTTACCGATGGGTCTCGGGGTGTGTTGGTTTCTATTGCTCGGGTTTTCTTTTCCCGAGTTGGTTTGTGTTTCTCAGGTATGCCTTTACCGAGTGTTTTTTGTTTCTCGGTGATGCTCTTCCCGAGTTTTTTAATCCTGATCTGGCCAAATTTTGTATTTAATTTCTGTGGCGTAATTAATGTGGAGTCTCTCATTGGGATCTATATGGACCTAAATATGGGTTGATGTGTTCTCCTATGTATTTTTGTTATTAATTGCAGTCGACTGGTGTATTTAATATCTGTTCATTGTAGAGTGTATGGCCAACTGGGTCATTTAATTATTATCTTCAAGCCGACTTGTGGAGAGTGTGTATAAAAGAGAGTCTAGGTTGATGTTTAGAGGAGACAGAGAGGGAGACAGAGGTGTGGGAAGATAGATAGAGGATAGCAGAGTAAGCTAACAAGTTGAAAGATTGCAAGTTGTTGCAGATAGTTATAAGTGGGTAGACAGAGATTGCATATTGCTTGGTGGCTTGCAAGCACAAGTTCATATCTGGTTTCTTCCACTTAACTATAGAGTAGATGGATAAATTTGGATCCTACGAGATCTTGTTGAATCTGTTGATGTAATTGGCCCTAACCAGGAAGGCCTTATAGCCCGATATGTTGCATGTAATTAGAATTCTGAGATAATATAAGTTGATATTGATATATCTGGTATTGTGTTGTTCTTGTTGTTGGCTGCAAGTTTGGACAATCCTTTATTGGATCCTCCGACCTTGACTGCATCATAATCAAAGTAATAACTTATCAGAAAGGAAACCACAACCTATCATGATTTCAAGGAACAATAAAAATCGTTTCAACAAAGGAAAATTCAATAAAAATAACCAAAGGTACTTCAATAGACTAGTGAACCCATCAAGACTTCAAGAAGTAAGGAATAACCCTCCTAGAAATCAAATGTAGTGAAGATCACTAGGAGGTTGTTTTATGTTTGGAGGAAATCACTTTGCAAGGGAATGCCAATGTATGCATGGGAAAATTAAGGAAAACCAACCACAAATTGAACCCCAACAAATAGGGAAGATCAAATTCGAAAATGTGCCAATAGAAGCTATAAGTATAATCCTTGGGAAATCAAATTTTTCTTTTAATTGATATAGGATGATCATAATGTTTCATTTCTCCAAATAATAATAAAAAAGATGAATTGAAAATAAAACCAAGTAATACATGGATCTTGATAGACTAATACAAAGTTTAGTAGATGAATATATATTTATACAATCTTAATAAGTTTGAATGAAATATTATTGAGTAGGTAAATAATTGCTTCATAGAAGGATTACTATGATATTCTATTTATGAAAACATTAAATGGTAGTTGAATGGATGTATATAATGAAATGAAATAACAAGGTTATTAGGTAAGTTGGAGTGACAAAGAAATATTGACAATAAGATAAATGTAAGGAACAATAGATCAAATAGACATAGGAGGGTAGAAATATAAGATAAGAATGTAAGTATAAACAAAATTCTTAGATAAAAATGATTAATAAAAAGGTAGACAAATTGGAGTATGGATGGACTAACAAATTAAACAATAGAAATGCTAAACTTATATATACCAATTAACACATCTATATAAATTAAGGAAGAAAGATATGAAATTATATTATATCTCAATCCTTATATTTTAAATAGGACGCGTACAAAACCATCTCTTAAAAACTTAGCCATTATATTTTGATTTGATTAATTTTGAATATAACACTTTCTACACCTAAATAAGATTAGAATTCAATTAAGATTGATGACACTAAACTTTGTAAATAAATCTATTAACATAATTTAAATGATTTTAAATCATATTGTATAAAAGTTAAAGCATATTTCATTGCTTCCTAAAATAACCATTCAATAGATAAAAAGAAGAAGATTCAATGAATTATATATAGGTTAACCAAATTTTAAAAAATGGAAAACACTACAGATTTTTGCAAAATTTTCAACATTTGTTCTTTATAATCTGTATATTTTTTGAAAAAAGTTTAACTTTTATTTTGTCTACAAGATTAGCAGCCATATATATATAAACTTTTGTATCTTAATTAATAAATGGTTATGGTCTCATTGTATGTTATGTTTTTCATATAATAATTTGAATATGAATATTAGAAATATCATTTTGTAAGGAGAGCAACCGCATCTGTGTTAGACATCCCATTTTGTAGAAGAATTAGAAGGTGGGTGGTAGAGGAGTAACTGCGAGCATTTAAGGAGAATCCCAAAGATGAGATCTTGGCGTAGTTGCTGCTTAGGATTTCTTACCATTCTCATTTAATGACTCACTCCTCTTCTTTCTGCTTAGGATTTCTTACTGTTCTCATTTAATGGCTCACTCCTCTTCTTTCTTCATTCATTCATCTCACTACTCAAATTTAATGCTGACAACTCTTTTCTATCTTTTCATCCTCTCGCTTTCCCATCTTTCAGATTGCATAATCCGATCAATCATTCAATGCAGAATCATTCTTCCCGTTGTCTATTTGTAATTTCTGAGTTGGCCACAATCTGCATGATACATCATCACATTTATCAAAGTACCTTGATAAATGTGATGACTTTTTCCCTATTTATTACCTACTCTATGCCAAATGATAGCCGCTTTCACCAAAAACGGGGCACAGAACTCATAATCCACATTCAGAATAATAACAGATTCGGAAGAGTAAAAATAGAAGAGAAAAGTAATAATTTTGTCAGCCAAATGATTTGGCAGATAACGATTTCCATCTAGAGAGTGGTACAGTTTGCTCCAGCCATAAACTGCTTTTTTAATTTTGACTTCAACACAGGAAAAATTTACAGCCAAACAGCAGAAATGTTCTGGAATAACGTGCAACCTGCACTTGTAAAGGGTGGCTGTTAATCTTCATGTAAAATATATTAAAGATTTAAAAAAATCAAATTTTTTTTTTCAAATTCATGAAAATATACTTGTTTTTTTGAATTTTTTTAATAGTTTTCTACTACAAAATATGTAGATCATAAAGAACAAATGTGAAAATTTTGCTAAAGTCCTCTGTATTTTCAGTTTTTTAAAATTTAATCACCCCTACATTTCACATGGAAGATAGCAGGGTCCCTTGTAAAGCTAACCCCACACATGCTATATACCTTTAAAATGTTTAAAATGCCAACACGTGGCCTTATTTCAACTATGAGGAAATCAAAGTATTAATGTATATTTCTTGATTAGGGTAAGACACATTAGTATCATTTATGACAATCCTTTTCATTAATGTTATAAAGTGCCTCGCATATTCTGTAAGAGTGTGTCCAAAAGTTCCACTCAACATTCTCTCAGTGCTTGTACCAAAGAAGTTTTGATTCTTGTAGGTTCTGTCCCGAGTCAAAGGCTTTGCATCTTAATCCGACTGCCATGGAGGATGAAGAAGCCGGGAATTTTTTTAAACCGTGCAGAGAATGCACTACAAAATATTATAAGAAATGTTATAAAAAACACCACGAGAAAGAGAGTATTGATAGGTCTCCCTCTTTTTTCAAAGTTTTGATTAGAGATCACTTCGCAGAGAAACTGGTAAGATTTCATCCTTTTTATTTCATGTACATACTTTAAAAATCTGTAACATGTTATTGTGCATAGTGATTACCGCATTGAATTCTTCCACCATTCGTTTTTCAGCTTGTAAATGACCCAGAACATCACTGATATTTTTTGTAGGTTAATTCCATCTCTTGTCATTTATCGTTACTTTTCTGATATTTTGGTCTGTGATTAAAAAACACATCACATTTTCCCAACACTATATTATTTTACAGGCTTATTTGCCTCTTCCTCCATTCTCTTCCTTTGTTCTTTTGCGTCCTCGGCTATACTTGTCAATAATTTTGCATTCTTGTTCTCTTTTCTCTTCAATAATTACAATACTATGAACTTACTATATTTTTATGTTGTTACAAGATTCGTTCCAGTTTTTGTTTGAATGTCTTATCACTTTTTATGTATCCAATATTTTGTTGTGCACAATTTTTATGTCTATACAACAAATTTCATTCTTTTATTTCATGTATACTGTTCTGTAAAGTCTAAAGGTGCATTGTGTTTACCACAGCACATTCCACCTGCATTTGTTTCAAAGTTTATAAACAACCCAGGAGAACATATGGTGTTAGAAGGCCCAGATGGGCAGAAATTCAATATACACTTATGGTCTTGTATAAATAAACTGGAACTGGAATTTCAGCAAGGCTGGGAAAAGTTTGTGCATTATTATGGACTGAAGATGGGGAATTTTCTAGTGTTCAAATATGTTTCAAAATCTTTTTTTAAAGTGAAGATATTTGATACAACAGCTTGTGAGAAAATTCAAACAGAGAGGAAATCGTCATTTCTTGGTAAGAGATAGTTTTGTCCAAAAATATAGAACTTTTTAAATTTTTACATTCCATAACTAACTTCTATAATAGCGTTTGAACTGTATTTTCTTAAGAGGATTGATATAACAATAAAGTAAATTTGTTGTAGGCAATTCAGCTTCTCATAAGCACATGACAATGGAGTCTTCTGCTCCTTTCAAATCAGATAAACCCTCCTGTACAATGGATGGAAAATCATGGAACGTAAATCAACCTCATATGCCAGTGAGATCAAATTCTCTACTTTATGTAGTTTTATATATTTTCAAATCTAAATTTGAAGTACAGGTTTTACAAAGAGGTAAACAGGTTAATCATTTGTAATGTACAGAGATGTCAAATTTTCATTATTCTTTTGTTGTAATGTATCAATGCTGATATTTTAGAGGTTGATTTGGAAAAATATAAAATCTGTGTAGGAGATAATAATTCATGACATTGTATATTTCATTGACTTTAGGAGGATAATCGTGCTGAGGAAGAGGATGACATAGCAATGTATGATACTAATGATGTGGAAGATGAGAAGGTTGAGAATGATGTGGAAGATGATGCTGACAAACAGGATTGTCTGGCAATGGACGAGGCTGATGAATATGCTGATTCTAACAAAGAGGATAGATCCACAAATAATGAAGAGGTCGAGAGCGACAGTAAGGGAAAGGCTGGTTCTAAGCAGGGAAAGGTGGATTTAATATTACAAGTATTGTTCATTGTTTAAATGTTGTGCATTCAATTTTGTTCCCTCAAAAACAGGGTATGCTATTTAAGTTTTGAAATTGTTTGTGCAGATTTGTACTCATCATAGAACTGAACGGGTGGATGGTATATATTTCGAACTTTTGTGAGTATGGTTCGTGTTGCAAGGAAGGAGGAAAGAAATTTTATCAATTGATAAGACTAAATATGCATAGGATGATGAAGCACAACCTTGATTTCATTCCACCACAAAAGAATGGTCGAAAGGCTATAGGACAACGAAAACGTAAACCAGTGGAGTTTAAAAGAAAGAATTGTCAAGAATCAAAATCTTGTCATCTTCTTAGCAGGCGTCGTAATGTAGAAGAAAGAAACAAGCCCGTGCAGGCTGCTTATTCCTTCACATCGACTAAACCCTTCTGTTTAGTAAATATGTTTGCATCTTATGTCTGCAAAAGATTTTGGCTCGTAAGCCCTCTTTATCTTAGAAAAGACTTTTGATTTATTAATGATGATATTGAAGCATCTCATTGTTTATTGTCTTAACTATTTTTGTTTACAATACGAGGGTTTGAGAGGGTCAAGCTTGAACAGGGGTTTAACAAGCCAAAATGTTTTAAGAGGGTTTTAACAATCTAATACAATGCAGCTTATTCGACAAAATGGGTTCGTAGTTTTTAGTATTGTAGGCTACATAACATTGTTTGAGTTTCAGAAACAATGTTCTGTAGTCTACAATGGATTGGGTTTCTGTCTCTTTCTTAGTGGGGTTTAAGAGGGTTTCAAGAAAATGCAATGTAATCTGCATAATGGTTTCCATGTGCAGAATTTGCCCAAACGTACTGAAGAGCGTCTGAAATTACCAAAAGAAATGAGGGTGGTGATCCTTGTGAATTCTGACTGTGAGGAATGGCGTGTACGGTACAATTGGAATGTCATTAGCCATACAGGTGGTTTCGGTGCAGGATGGAAGCAATTTTCTGTTGAAAACAATCTCCAGAACGGGGACATATGCATCTTTGAGCGGGTAGACAAGGGCAATACCATTATTAAGCTGAGAGTCCATATTTTCAGGGTTGCAGAGGAGAGTAACAATTTGGAAGATGGAATGAGCAATGATGGATTTGCGAAACCCACATCTCATTCCAACAAGAAGATGAAAGTCTCAAGGGAAGATCTTAGCACCAATTTGCCTGCAAAGCATTGCCTCCCAGAACACGGGAAACAAGTACCAAAACATGGCGCAGGGCAATTAGAAGAGAAGAAAAAGAAGATTAACAGTAGAAGCAATCATCTGACAGGGGCTGAATCAAAATATGGCCCTTCCATTTCACAAATCAAATCTGGCTACAGGCGTAGTCTGAGATTGTCAAAACAATTCAATTTAGTAAAGCCTGGAAAGAAAGGAGCTGTTTGTCTTCCAACGTCATTTGCAAGGGACACAGTGGTGCTCTCAGATGAGACCAGTCCTCTAGACGATGTGAATGGAGAAGAAGAAATCATTTCTGTAGATGATTAGACTGTGGAAGAAGAAAAAGAAGACATGATAATTGTTTTGGACAGGAATGGTGGGCCTCCTGCAATGGCTACTCAAAGTGTGGGCTTTAATACATTTCATGATAATTTCCTCATATCCCAAAATGAAATCGTAAGGCGAGGCATCAATTTTGGTGGTGGAACTGTAATCTTAACAATTCACTTCTCTAGTTGATATTACTTCCTTGTTTCTAGAATTTCAATCGACTTCTTCAATGTAGATATCTGAATAAGGGTTTTGTGCTGAGTGACACTGAGAGGAGAACCTTTACTTGTCTACCAGTTATATTACGCAAGCGTAATTCTCAGATCTTCTGGAAGAGTATTACTGCAATTCTGCAACACATTATGTATGTTCTCCTGATCAATATAACATGTTTCTAATGATACAGATCTCAAGCTTGGTTATTAAGAACATTTATTAATCGCTTAATAGAAAATGTAGTTCTTATAAATTATATTCTGGTTCTAAATGGGTGTATCATATTGATGAGGGTTAAGGCTATCGTTTGAGAAATATGCTTTAATTTATTTGTAGTGAATAAGATCCATAACTAGCTATATATATATATTATATAGACTTTAATTTTTAAATGTAAATTTTTTTTTAAAGAAATTAAAGCCTCGATATATCTAGGTTTTCTCTATATATAATATATATATAGCTAGTAGCATTGAGATGGGCAATTCCTAATAATTAAATTATATACTTTATGATATTATTTTATTTTATTTTAGAAATGTTATTAAATTTAATTATATACTTTATTTTATATAATTATTTTTTTTGAATTTGATAAATATATTTTCTAATTTAATACTAAAGTTATAGTACATTAGTTTTATGTTTTAGGGCAAATTAATAAAATTTATAGATTTTGGACTATGTTTAAAGTAAGGATTGAAATTGAATGTATTTATGATTTATTTTAGATAAGGGTTATAATTCAGGTTAAGATTCAAGTTCGTTTTTTTTTTAAAATTAAATTAGCATTAGTGTTAGACATCAATTTTGTTGAGGTTGGGGTTAGTATTAGGATCTGATTTGGTTTAATTTAAGGGTTCTAAATAAATTTAATTCGGAAGTCAATTTCATTTATAGT